>CM059433.1:44469371-44536012 GCA_030390025.1 Squalus acanthias | reverse complement strand
GGGGGGGGGGGGGGGGGGGGGGGAGACGAGAGGGGACCGAAGGGGGGAGACGAGAGGGGACCGAAGGGGGGAGACGAGAGGGGACCGAAGGGGGGGGGGGGGGGGGGGGGGGAAGAGAGGAGAGGAGAAGGGTCGAAGGAGGAAGAGGAGAGGTGATTGAAGGGGGGGAGAGAGAGGAGAGGAGAAGGGATCGAAGAGGGAAGAGGAGAGGGGATCGAAAGGGGGGAGAGGAGAGGGGACCGAAAGGGGGGAGAGGAGAGGGGAGGCGATCAAAAGGGAGGAGAGGAGAGGAGAGAGGATTGAAGGGGGGGGGGGCGAGAGGAGAGAAGCTCAGGAACTTGGGGGGTAGAGGAGGTCAGGAACTCGGGGGGGGGGGGGCGGGTGGGGGGCTGCTGGCGGAGAAGGTCAGGAACCCGGGGATTGGGGGTCCTGTGTTGGTCCTACAACATGCATAACATTACATTTGTGTGTTATTTGCTGGACTCGACTATTCCAATGCTCTCCTGGCTAGCCTCCCATCTTCCACTCTCAATGAACTTGAGCTCATCCAAAACTCTGCTGCCCGTATCCTAACACGCAGCAAGTCCCATTCACCCATCACCCCTGTGCTCGTTGACCTACATTGGCTCATGGTCCACCAACAACTTTCCCGCTAAGCTACGCAGCTCTCTGGAGGTCCCACACAGGCCGCCTACCGGCTTTTGAACGGGAGATTTTGCGCATGCGCGGTATTTTGAATGGGGCAGCCCTTTAAAGGGACTGCACCCCCCCAAAAAATTAGGGGGAAACATTGTCCACCAACACAAAAGCAAAATACTGGATGCTGGAAATCTGAAATAAAAACAGAAAATGGCGGAAATACGCAGGAGGTCAGGCAGCATCTGTGGAGAGTGAACTGTTAAGGGAACGGTAGCATAGTGGTAATGTCACTGGGCTAGTAATCCAGAGGCCTGGACTAATGATCCAGATACGCGAGTTCAAATCCAACAACACTCAAGAAGCTTGACACCATCCAGGACAAAGCAGGCACCCCATCCACCACCGGCGTACCGTGGCTGCAGTGTGTACCATCTACAAGATGCACTGCAGCAACTCGCCAAGGCTTCTTCAGTAGCACCTCCCAAACCTGCGACCTCTTCCACCTAAAAGGACAAGGGCAGCAGGCACATGGGAACACCACCACTTCCAAGTTCACCTCCAAGTCACACACCATCCTGACTTAGAAGTATATCGCTGATCCTTCATTGTCGCTGGGTCAAAATCCTGGAACTCCTTACCGAACAGCACTGTGGGAGTACCGTCACCACACGGACTGCAGCAGTTCAAGAAGGCAGCTCACCACCACCTTCTCAAGGGCAAGTAGGGATGGGCAATAAATGTTGGCCTTGCCAGCGACGCCCACATCCCATAAACGAATAAAAAGAGTTAAAATTTCAGTTCTGACGAAAGGTCATCGACCTGAAACATTAACTCTGTTTCTCTCTCCACAGATGCTGCCTGACCTGCTGAGTATTTCCAGCATTTTCTGCTTTTATTGTCCACCTTGATTTTAAAATTCTCATCCTCATATTAAAATCCCTCCATGGCCTCACCCCTTCCGATCTGAACTCAACAGTGTGAGAACTGTGAGCGCTCCTAACCCGGGAGGGTGACCCTGTCTGTTCTCTGAAAGCAGTATTACATATTCCAGACAAACTGTTTGGTGTGTCTTGTCCTCCAAGGGGACCAATCAAAAATTTGGTGTTGCAAATAGACACAACCGTGATATGGTGTCAGCTGTGGCTCAGTTGGTAGCAGTCTCGCCGGAGTCAGAAGGTTGTGGGTTCAAGTCCCACTCCAGAGACTGGAGCACAAAATCTAGGCTGACACTCCCAGTATAGTGCTGAGGGAGCGCTGCATTGTTAGAGGTGCCGTCTTTCCAATGAGACGTTAAACCGAGGCCGTCTGTCCTTTCAGCTGGCTGCAAAAGATCCCACGGCACTACTCGAAGAAGCATAGGGAAGTTCTTCCTGTGTCCCGGCCAGCACGGTGGCATCGTGGTTAGCACTGTTGCCTCACAGCGCCAGGGACCCGGGTTCGAATCCGGCCTCGGGTGACTGTCTGTGTGGAGTTTGCACATTCTCCCCGTGTCTGCGTGGGTTTCCTCCGGGTGCTCCGGTTTCCTCCCACAGTCCAAAGATGTGCGGGTTAGGTTGATTTGGCTATGATAAATTGACCCTTAGTGTTAGGGGGGATTAAATACGTGGGGTTACGGGGATAGGGTGGGATATGTGTCGGTGCAGGCTCGATGGGCCGAAATGGCCTCTATCTGCATTGTGGGGATTCTGTGAATATTTATCTCTCATCCAACACCTAAAAACAGATGATCTAGCCGTTATCATATTGCTGTTTGTGGGACCTTGTGCGTAATTGGCTGCTGCGTTTCCTACACTACAACAGTGACTACACTTCAAAAGTACTTCATTGACTATAAAGCACTTTGGGACTTCCTGAGGTCATGAAAGGGGCTTTATAACTGCAAGTTCTTTCTTTATATGGGACTCAAGTTTAATATCCCAATTTGAGCAACATTGTATGGGAGATGCAGAGTGGAGACATGGCAGGGATTAAAACCAGATACAAAGACATCACTGAGCCACTGTTGCATTGTCCTGACAGATGGTCCAAGGACCACATTGGTGGTCTAAGATGCCAGAGCCCTTTAGCTGAAGTTTGCACATCAGAAGTATATATTTAGCCCAGGGAAAAACTCTATGGTTACTTACAAGTGATTGTACGTACTAGTTACCTTCCCCTTTGAGTAACTACATGCCCGTGGTTTCCTTCCCCTTTAAGCAACACTCGATCAATTTGAAGCGAACTACAGCCAAAAAGCTACATACCTACTTGATAATCATTTCTCTATTTAGTGCCTGTTTTAAACACAGAGTACAGAGCAAGCAAACAATCTGCACAGTATCTAGTATTTGTATTAAAAAACAATCTTTCCTTAGAAGAATATTTCTGTTCAAGATCTGTGGGGGACAATTTAAAACGGTGTAAATTCGTTCTTTGCGCCTGGCAAAGATCACTGTTGCACAAACTAAAAGGCTTTGAGCAGAGCTTTTCGCAACAATGCTCAAATATAATCCAGTACATATGAACAGAGCCCACTGATACTGGACTCGGAAACAGAATTGCATCAAAAAGTCAAATATCACGTTCAAAGCAAGAGCGATCATAGCTGGGTCTGGGAGCTTAATGTGCTGCGGGAAGGAAATTTGCATCCAATTGGTAGTGATGAATTGTGTGCTGAAATGCAGGGAATGGGAAGCGTCCTGGTGTAGAGGTGGAGAAGCACTGACTACAAACCCTGCTGGGATCACATTCAGCTCGCTCCAACTCAACTGAATACGACCAGTGGGAAATGGAATTTAACCCTGAAAAGTGTGAGGTGATGCATTTTGGGAGGACTAACAAGGCAAGGGAATACACAATGAATGGTAGGACCCGAGGAATGACAGAGGATCAGAGGGACCTTGGTGTGCATGTACATCGATCCCTGATAAGGTGGTTAAAAAGGCATATGGGATACTTGCCTTCATAGAAGCATAGAAGATAAGAGCAGGAGTAGGCCATTCGGCCCCTCGAGCCTGCTCCGCCATTTAATGAGATCATGGCTGATCATCCAAATTCAGTACCCTGTCCCTGCTTTCTCCCCATATCCCTTGATCCCCTTAGCCTTAAGAAATACATCTAACTCCTTCTTGAATATATTTAATGAATTGGCCTCAACTGCCTTCTGTGGTAGAGAATTCCACTCTCTGGGTGAAGAAATTCCTCCGCATCTCAGTCCTAAATGGCTTACCCCTTATCCTTAGACTGTGACCTCTGGTTCTGGACTCCCCCGCCATCAGAAACATCCTTCCTGTATCTAGTCTGTCTAGTCCTGTTAGAATTTTATAAGTTTCAATGAGATCCCCTCTCATTCTTCTAAACTCTAGTGAATATAAGCCTAATCGACCCAATCTCTCTTCATACGTCATTCCTGCCATCCCAGGTATCAGTCTGGTGAATCTTCGCTGCACTCCCTCCATGGCAAGAACATCCTTCCTCAGATAAGGCGACCAAAACTGCACGCAATACTCAAGGTGTGGTCTCATCAAGGCCCTGTACAACTGCAGCAAGACATCCTTGCTCCTGTACTCGAATCCTCTCGCTATGAAGGCCAACATACCATTTGCCTTCTTAACTGCCTGCTGCACCTGCATGCTTACCTTCAGCGACTGGTGCACAAGAACTCCCAGATCTCGTTGCACTTCCCCTTTTCCCAATCTATTGCCGTTCAGATAATAATCTGCCTTCCTGTTTTTGCCACCAAAGTGGATAACCTCGCATTTATCCACATTATACTGCATCTGCCATGCATCTGCCCAATCACCCAACCTGTCCAAATCATACTGGAGTTTCTCTGCATCCTCCTCACAGCACACACGCCCACCCAGCTTTGTGTCGTCTGCAAACTTGGAGATATTACATCTAGTTCCCTTGTCTAGATCATTAATACATATTGTGAATAACTGGGATCCTAGCACCGATCCCTGTGGTACCCCACTAGTCACTGCCTGCCACTCGGAAAAAGACCAGTTTATTCCAACTCTTTGCTTCCTGTCTGCCAACCAGTTCTCTATCCAAATCAGTACCTCACCCCCAGTCCCATGTGCTTTAACTTTGCACGCTAATCTCTTATGCGGGACCTTATCGAAAGCCTTCTGAAAGTCCAAATACACCACATTCACTGTTTCTCCCTTATCTATTCTACAAGTTACATCCTCAAAAAATTCCAGTAGATTAGTCAGGCATGATTTCCCTTTTGTAAATCCATGATGACTTTGTCCGATCCTGTCACTGTTTTCCAAGTGCTCTGCTATTACATCTTTTATAATGGACTCTAGCATTTTGCCCACTACCGATGTCAGGCTTATAATTCCCCGTTTTTTCTCTACCACCTTTTTTAAATAGTGGGTTTACATTAGCTACCCTCCAATCCATGGGAACTGTTCCAGAGTCTATAGAATTTTGAAAGATGACCAGCAATGCATCTACTATTTCTGGGGCCACTTCCTTAAGTACCCTAGGATGTAGATTATCAGGCCCTGGGGATTTATCGGCCTTCAATCCCGTCAATTTCCCTAACACCATTTCCCTACAAATACTGATTTCATTCAATTCCTCCCTCTCATTAGACCCTATGTTCCCCGACATCTCTGGGAGTTTATTTGTGTCCTCCTTTGTGAAGACAGAACCAAAGTATGTATTTAATTGGTCAGCCATTTCTTTGTTCCCCATTATAAATTCCCCTGATTCTGACTGCAAGGGACCTACGCTTGACTTCACCAATCTTTTTCTCTTCACATATCTATAGAAGCTTTTACAGTCAGTTTTTATGTTCCCTGCAAGCTTACTCTCATATTCTATTTCCCCCCTCTTAATTAATCCCTTTGTCCTCCTTTGCTGAATCCTAAACTGCTCCCAATCCTCAGGTTTGCTGCTTTTTCTGGCCAATTTATATATGTCCTCTCCTTGGATCTTATGCTGTCCCTAATTTCCCTTGTTATCCACGGTTGAGTCACCTTTTTTGTTTTATTTTTATGCCAAACAGGGATGAACAAATTCTGTAGTTCATCCATGCGATCTTTAAATGTTTGCCATTGCCTATCTACCGTCAACCCTTTAAGTAACGCTCCCCAATCCATCCTAGCCAACTCGTGCCTCATACCATCGTAGTTTCCTTTATTTAAATTCAGGACCCTAGTCTCTGAGTCAACTACTTCACTCTCCATCTTAATGAAGAATTCTATCATATTATGATCGCTCCGCCCCAAGGGGCCTCGCACAACAAGATTGCTAATTAATCCTTTCTCATTACATAATACCCAGTCTAAGATGGCCTGATCTCTAGTTGGTTCCTCGACATATTGGTCCAGGAAACTATCCCGTATACACTCCAGGAATTCCTCCTCCACAATTGTTACTAATTTGGTTAGCCCAATCTATATGTAGATTAAAGTCACCCATGATAACTGCTGTGCCCTTATTGCACGCATCTCTAATTTCCCGTTTAATGCCATCCCCAACCTCAGCATTACTGTTTGGGGGGTCTGTATACAACTCCCACCAACATTTTCTGCCCCTTGGTATTTCTCAGCTCTACCCATACTGATTCCACATCATCAGAGCTAATATCCTTCCTTACTATTGTGTTAATCTCCTCTTTAACCAGCAATGCTACCCCACCTCCTTTTCCTTTTTGTCTGTCCTTCCTGAATATTGAATACCCCTGGATGTTGAATTCCCAGCCTTGGTCACCCTGGAGCCATGTCTCCGTAATCCCAATTATATCATATCCGTTTACATCTATTTGCGCAGCTAATTCATCCACCTTATTACGAATGCTCCTCGCATTAAAAAAACAAGCCTGAAGGCTTTGTGTCTTTACACTCTTAGTCCTTTTAGAATTATTATTTACTGTAGCCCTGTTTGATTTACACCCTTGATTTCTCTGTCTTCCACTTTTGCTTTTCTCCTTCCTGTCTTTTGCTTCTATCCTTGCTTCCCTTTCCTCTGTTTCTCTGCACAGGTTCCCAACCCCCTGCCATTTTAGTTTAAACCCTCCCCAACAGCACTAGCAAACATTCATTAGCCGAGGCATAGAATATAAGAGCAGGGAGGTTATGATGGAGCTGCACAAAATGCTAGTTAGGCCACAGCTGGAATACTGTGTGCAGTTCTGGTCGCCACAATATAGGAAGGATGTGATTGCATTGGAGAGGGTGCAGAGGAGATTCACCAGGATGTTTCCTGGGCTGCAGCACTTCAGCTATGAAGAGAGACTGGACAGGCTGGGGTTGTTTTCCTTAGCGCAGAGAAGGCTGAGGGGGGACCTGATTGAGGTGTACAAAATTATGAGCGGCATAGATAGGGTAGATAGAAAGGAACTTTTCCCCTTAGTAGAGGGGTCAATAACCAGGGGGCAAAGTTTCAAGGTAAGGGGCAGGAGGTTTAGAGGGGATTTGAGGAAAAACTTTTTCACCCAGAGGGTGGTTGGAATCTGGAACTCACTGCCTGAAAGGGTGGTAGAGGCAGGAACCCTCACAACATTCAAGAAGCATTTAGATGAGCACTTGAAATGCCATAGCATACAAAGCTACGGACCAAGTGCTGGAAAATGGGATTAGAATAGATAGGGCTTGATGGCTGGCGCGGACACGATGGGCCGAAGGGCCTCTTTCTGTGCTGTATAACTCTATGACTCCTGGGCGGCTTGGAAATATACCGAGAATATGCACAGAGGTCATGAATAAACCAGCACGCCTGCCTGGGCAACAGCAATTATTGTTAGACGCAGTATTGAGTTTACACTGTTCTCAATTGTGCCCCACATAACTTGAACGAGCATGTTCCTCGAAGCAAAGATTTAAAAAAAATACAATTGCTGGAAATAAAAAAAAGCAATATTTACTATAAATCGAGACTGATAGCTTAACTGCAGATTATGATGCAGGAAACAGTTCTGAATTTAGTGGAAAGCCCGGCTCTGCGGATTCCTTACTCCACATAGAATGATACAGCACAAGAGGGCACCCTTCGGCCCATTGTGCCTGTGCCGACTCTTTGAAGGAGCTCTCCAATCAGTCCCACTCCCCCTGCTCTTTCCCCATAGCACTGCAAATTTCTCCCCTTCAAGTATTTATCCAATTCCCTATTGAAAGTTAATACTGAATCTGCTTCCACCACCCTTTCAGGCGATGCATTCGCATTCCAGAACACAACAACTCACTGCGTAAAAAAAATTCTCATCTCCCCTCTGGCTCTTTTACCTTAAATCTGTGTCTTCTGGTTACCGACCCTCCTGCTCGTGGAAACAGTTTCTCCTTATTTACTCTATCAAAACCATTCATGATTTTGAACACCTCTATCAAATCTCCCCTTAACCTTCTCTGCTCTAAGGAGAACCCCAGCTTCTCCACATAACTGAAGTCCCTCATCCCGGTATCGTTCTAGTAAATCTCCACTGCACCCTCTCCAAGACCTTGACATCCTTGCTATATGTGGTACCTAGAATTGGTCACAATACTCCATCTGGGGCCTAACCAGTGTTTTATAAAGGTTTAGCACAAACATCCTTGCTTTTGTACTCCATGCCTCTGTTTAAAAAGCCAAGGATACCATATGTGTTTTTAACAGCCTTTTCATATTTTTCTGCCACCTACAAAAGCTCGAACATGTTAGGTAAGGGGATCAAGGGATATGGAACAACTGGAGTTTAGGTACAGATCAGCCATGATCTATCTAACTGAGTAGCGGAACAGGCTTGAGGGGCCTCCTCCTGTTCCTATGCCAGGATGGATCAGCATGGAATAAAGGTAATGCCTGCTTCAGCTGCAAGCCTCGAATCTGCGCACAGTCCACTAAAACTTATACCCTGGTCCAATCGTACTTTTGTAGGATCCCACACTCCAAAGCACCTCTGGTCCCAGAATATAGAGCCAAGAACTGAGAGAGATGAAGATGTATGATCCACCAAGCAACGCTTTGAGGAAGCTTGTTACAATGATGATGAAAGCAGTGTATTCTTCACACTCTGGTCCAATTAGCAAACTGGTTGCTTTTAGAGTTTCGTGTCCTGGCCAATATTTATTTCTCAGCTAATATCGCTAAAACAGATGATCTGGCCATTATCACATTGCTGTTCGTGAGAGATTGCTGTGCGCAAATTGGCTGCCACGTTTCTTACATTCCAACAGTGACTACACTTCAGAAAAGTACTTCCTTGGCTGTAAAGCGTCCGGAGGTTGTGAAATGCGCTGTATAAATGCAAGTGTTTTCGATATCAGGGGATGGCAGACTTCATACCAAATAATTACAAAGTATTTACAACACAGAAACAGGTCAGTCGGCCCAACAGGTCCATGCCTGTAAATAACTTACTAAAAGTCTGCGGCTTCACATATCTTCACAGAACTAAATTCTAAAATATGATGCAGCCGGGTGAACTGACTACAGGTCATGATCAGCTACTCCACGGCACCAAACAAAAGTGCAACAACTTTAATTTCTGTCGCACAAAATAAAAAAGGAAACAACAACGACGCTGGAAATCAGGAATAAAAACGGAAACTGCTGAAACTACAGCTGGTCAGTCAACAGGTGTAAAGGGAAAAGGCAGATTACTTCGGGTGCATACCCAGTTCTGCTTGGCTTGAGGGGGTCGCTGGGTGGGGGGTGGGTAAGGGAGGTGGGTAAGGGGTGGATGAGTGAGGGGGCGCGGGGTGAGGGGGTGGGTGAAGGGGCGCAGGGTGAGGGGGCGCGGGGTGAGGGAGGTGGGTAAGGGGTGGATGAGTGAGGGGGCGCGGGGTGAGGGGTCAGGGGGTGGGTGAAGGGGCGCAGGGTGAGGGGGCGCGGGGTGAGGGGGTGGGTGAGGGGGCGCGGGGTGAGGGGGCGGGTGAGGGGGGTGCGGGGTGAGAGTGTGTGTGAGGGGGCGCGGGGGTGGGTGAGGGGGCGCAGGGTGAGGGGGTAGGTGAGGGGGTGGCGGGGTGAGGGGGGCGTGGGGTGAGGGGGTGGGTGAGGGGGGTGGCGGGGTGAGGGGGGACAGGGTGAGGGGGTGGGTGAGGGGGCGCAGGGTGAGAGGGATGGGTGAGGGGGGCGCAGGGTGAGAGGGATGGGTGAGGGGGGCGCAGAGTGAGGGGGTGGCAGGGTGAGGGGGGCATGGGGTGAGTGAGGGGGCACAGGGTGAGGGGGGCGCAGGGTGAGGGGGGCGCAGGGTGAGGGGGTGGGTGAGAGGGGCGCAGGGTGAGGGGGTGGGTGAGGGGGCGCGGGGGTGGGTGAGGGGGCGCGTGATGTGGCGCAGGGTGAGGGGGTTGGTGAGGTGGCGAGGGGGTGGGTGAGGGGGGCGCAGGGTGAGAGGGGTGGGTGAGGGGGCGCAGGGTGAGGGAGTGGGTGAGGGGGGCGCAGGGTGAGGGGGGCGCAGGGAGAGGGGGTGGGTGAGGGGGGCGCAGGGTGAGGGGGTGGGTGAGGGGGCGCAGGGTGAGGGGGGCACAGGGTGAGGGGGTGGGTGAGGGGGGCACAGAGTGAGGGGGTGGGTGAGGGGGGCACAGAGTGAGTGAGGGGGACACGGGGTGAGGGGGGCGCAGGGTGAGTGAGGGGGACACGGGGTGAGGGGGTGGGTGAGGGGGGCACAGGGTGAGGGGGTGCGTGAGGGGGCGAGAATAATAATCCTCTCCCCCCCACCCATCGAAGATGAAGCGGCCGCAGACAGTCTCCGGGCCCAGATTCGGCTCTCCAACCCCGGACAGGCCGGTCTGTGGGACCCACAATCCCGGGCCGGGGCAGGCCGCGTCTCCTCCTGCAGCCCAGGTACTCACCGCTCTCCGGGGACACCACCGCTTCCAACCCGGTGACAGGAGCCGCCGGCCACTCACTCGCTCAGTCAGTGCCACGCCACGCCCCAGCCTGTCACTGTCACTACCAGCACTGCCGCCGCTTATTGACCCTCCGCCCGCGGCCTCGCCACTCACTCCCGGCACCAGCGGCGCGTCACCGCCCGCGAATTCCCCTCCACCGACACCAACCGCCAGCGCACCGGTCACGCGCACGCACGGCCCTGCGTCCCCCCAGGCACGCGCACTCACGGCCCTGCGCCGTTTCCCCCCCTGCGCACGCACGGCGCTGCGTCGCCCCCTGAGCACGCGCACGCAGAGCCCAGCATTTCCCCCGCCGAGCGCGCGCGAGCACGGCCCTGCGTCCCCCCCCACCCCCCCATTGAATGCGCACGCGCAGTAACAGCGGAGTTAGCCGAAGTCGAGTGCGAGGCGGACTCGGAAGATGGCGGCCGAGGAGGAGGATTACATGTCGGACGCATTTGTCAATTTGCAGTAAGAGTTCGGATCGTCCGCCTGGGGCCGGGAATTGGGCCTGGCCGGAGGGGTTGTTGATATTAAATATGTTTAATATTACAACATAGATGTAGGTCTCTGCAGGTGTTTACTCTCCCCACCAGCAAATAGTCCTCGTCACATTTAACCCCTATCCTTCTTCTCCTTTTCCTTCATCATCCCCTTTTCCTTCAGCCACCTATCCAATCTAATCTTGAATGTTGACAGTTTCTGCCTCGACCACTAACCCTGGGAGTGAATTCCACAGCCTCACAGCTCTGTGTGAAGAAGCATCTCCTACAAATCCAAATCTCTTACATTTAATCTTGTATCTCTGGCCCCACAACTATTGGAAACTGTCTGCTTCTAACTGCACAACACTGAGTGAAATGACAGGCAGCCTAGATGAAGATAGACACAAAGATTTGTTAACGCTACTTGATTTAACAACTTCTAAGATAACAGAACCCAAGCCATCACAAGGTTAAGAACTGAAGGTTCCAATAATACTTGGTCATATAATAATTCGCAGAAGGAACTTGCATTCATATAATGGCTTATACATCCTCAGACATTCCAAAGTATTTCACAGCATTGAATTATTTTTGACATGTAGTCACTTGTTTTGTAGGCAAACGTGGCAGGCAATTTGCACACAGCAAGCTCCCACAAGCAGCAGCGAGATGAATGACCAGTTAAGCTGTTTTTAGTGATGTTGATTGAGGGTTGAATGTTGGCCACGGCAGTGGAGAGCAGCCTACTCTTCTTTGAATAATGCCATAGGATCTTTTACGTACAATTTCACAATGTAGTCTTTTTTTGTTCCCTGGATGTGGGCAATGCTGACAACGCCACATTTATTGCCCGTTGTTAGTTGAAAATTAAGGTGGATGCGCTGTATTATTGGCTCAGTGAATACTCAGCCACAAAGCCCAGGAAGTTATGTTAAACCTTTATAAATCACTGGTTGGGCCTCAGTTGGAGATTTGTGCCCAATTCTGGGCACCACACTTTAGGAAGGATATCATGGCCTTGGAGAGGGTGCAGAGGGGATTTACTAGGATGGTATCAGGGATGAGGTACTTCAGTTATGTGGAGAGACTGGAGAAGCTGGGATTGTTCTCCTTAGAGCAGAGAAGGTTAAGCGTAGATTTGATGGAGGTGTTCAAAAATATAAAGGGTTTTGATAGAGTAAATAAGGAGAAACTGTTTCCACTGGCGGGGGGTCAATAACCAGAAGTCACAGGTTTAAGGTAAATGCCAAAAGAACCAGAGGGGAGATGAGAATCTTTTTTACACAGTGAGTTGTTATGATCTGGAATTCACTGTCTGATTCAATAGTAACTTTCAAAAAGGAATTGGATAAATACTTGAAGGGAAAAAATTTGCAGGGTTATGGGGAAAGAGCAGAAGAATGGGATTAATTGGATAGCTCTTTCAAAGAGGCGGCACAGGCACGATGAGCCAAATGGCCTCCTGTGTTGTATGATTCGATAGGTCCCAGTTTCATCCCTAGTCTGTGCTGAGTTTGATGATCACAGCAAATACGACAATAGAGGTGCTTCGATTGTCCTCCATGTCCCTGGGTTAGGAAGGGGAAAATTGGCTGGGCTTCCTGTTCCCGATCACTATCCAGCAACACCCGCCGGAAGTGCACGTGTTGGGACGTCAGTCTCAGCTGAGATGTACACCATGGTCAAATGGCCGCCCATGCACACGAAGAATGGCTCCTTGAGGGAACTGCTGGAGAGTCACTGACTGCCATGAAACCGTGCCCCAGCAAAACGGTCAACGTTTTCGAGAAAAATGGGAAGGGGGAGAAATCTGGCGGAAATAATAAAAGCTAACGGTGCCATTCATGTCCCCCTAGGCAAGATGTCAAGCCAGGATTGGTAATGGTCAGAAGAGTAAAAGAAGCAATGCTTAAGAAAGAGCGTGAGCTGGAAATGAGATTGGAAAACAAGCAGCAGAGCAAAAAAGAAGAGGAGAAGGAGAGGCGCGATACCATGTTGCAGAGCTCATTGGGAAGTGAAAACAAGGGCTTTGCCTTGCTTCAGAAGATGGGCTATAAAGAAGGCCGTGGTCTTGGCAAGGGTGGTACGTGTCCAGTCATCTTAGATTGTCTTTGAATTTTTCTCTGAGGGGATGTATGTGCCGAGAGCAGCGTTTACTCAGAGGATTTTTGTACACTATTGTGAATGGTAAAATCCTGACTATAATGTATGCCAACCAAAAATACGCAATTGAAAATAATGTAGCTTATGTTGGATTTGAAGCAGTCCCATTATTTCATGGGATCATAAGATCATAAGATGGGATCTTTACATATTAAAACGTCCCAGGGCACTTCACAGGAGTGTAATCAGACAAAATTTGACACCGAGCCACATAAGATATTAGGACAGGTGATCAAAAGCTTGGTCAAAGAGGTAGGTTTTAAGAAACGTCTTAAAGGAGGAGAGAGAGGCGAGAGGTTTAGGGAGGGAATTTCAGAGCTTAGGGCCTAGACAGCTGAAGGCACGGCCGCCAGTGGTGGAGCGATGGAAATTGGGGATGCGCAAGAGGCCAGAATTGAAGGAGTGCAAAGATCTCGGAGGGTTGTAGGGCTGGAGGATGAAACAGAGATAAGGATGAGCTTAAGTTTGCAGAGGGGCTACCAGATAACTGGGGAGATACCAGCTCTGTGTTCCTGCCCACTTGCAGTGTTCTCTGCAGGTACTGTAATAATGGTAAGCAAACGAGAGACAGTGGAGTGAGGAAGGACCAGCTAGATTGGCAATCTCCAAAGTCTCAATTTAAATATAAAAGTATTTAATAACATTTTTAATTTGGCCTCTGGGTTTATTTTAAGTGGCGGACAAAAACAACACAGCTACTTTAACCCATAGTACGCCATGGTCACGTTTACCTATCTGGCCCTGATCTAACACCAAGGAGGGACACCAATGACATTACTCACTTGTCAGCAGTCTTTTCTGCTTTGCTACATGTATAGGCGTCACAGGTTGACCTGCTTGTCCAAGAGCATAGGAGTGGGCCATTCAGTTAGATCATGGCTGATCTGTATCTTAACTCCATCTACCCGCCTTGGTTCCGTAGCCCTTAATATCATTGCCTAACATAAATCTATCAATCTTGAAATTTTCAATTGACCCCCAGCCTCAAAAGCTTTCTGGGGGAGAGAGTTCCAGATTTCCACTACCCTTTGTGTGAAGAAGTGCTTCCTGCCATCACCCCTGAACGGCTTAGCTCTAATTTTAAGATTATGCCCCCTTGTTCTGGACTCCCCCACCAGAGGAAATAGTTTCTCTCTATCTACCCTATCAAATCCTTTAATCATCTTAAACACCTCAATTAGATCACCCCTTAATCTTCTATACTCAAGGGAATACTTTTTATGGTCACTTTTACAGATACCAGCATTTTATTTACAGATTTTTTAAAACTGAATTCAAATTCTCAAATGCCACGGTGGGATTTGAACTCCCATTCTCTGGATTATTAGTCCGGGTCTCTGGATTACCAGTCGAGGAACATAACCACTACACAGTACTCAATGTGGCAATCTGACAGGTCAACGCTCAGTACAGAAGTGAATCAAACAACAGTGGTAACTGTGGTGATATTGATGTAAACAAAGGCATAGAAAGCAGAACAGCCCAGCTTTTCAGATTATTTTAAACTGAATTCAAATTTTCAAACTGCGATGGTGTGATTTGAACTCGCGTTCTCTGGATTATGAGTCCAGCAACATAACCACTACACTAACATACACAATCAGGCAAAGCACAAAGTCATAACTGCTGGCAAATCAAGGGTAATTAGACCTTATTAAGGGCTTAAGGATAGTGAAGGTGAATATGATGAATGCATGTACATGTTTCTTTCTGTTTCACTGGTTTACCAATCGAGCCATCACACGATACATATTATTGAGCCATTGGTCCAGAAATTGCTGGAAAAATAGCGGCCAGTTCACGGCGCACGCAATTATTAGTGCGTAAAAAAATCTCGGCAATTTGTGGCGAGGAAGATATACGTCATGAGTTCCAATTCACCACAAATTGCTAGACATTAACCTCGCCAAACCGTAAAAAATTACCATCTCACCGTGAACCTCCCCATTGTGTGACATGAAATTGCTGGATTTGCACCATTAATACGACTTCATCTCGCCGCAGCCATTTAGGGCTGGTAATTCATGTTGTAACGACGTGATTTATGGTCCTGACATGCCACTTGACCTTGGGGGCCCAGCTAACAACACTGCATTTATGAAGCATCTCTAACATTTAAAAAAAAATTCCGACACAGTATGCTTTTAGGCTTTCTTACTTACATAGGAGATACGGCACAGAAACAGGCCATTCGGCCCACCAAGTCTATGCCAGCATTTATGCTCCACTTGAGCCTCCTCCCGTCTTTCCTCATCTAACTCTGTCAGCATAACCCTCCATTCCCTTCTCCCTCATGTGCTTGTCCAGCCTCGCCTTAAATGCATCTATACTATTCGCTTCAACCACTCCCTGTGGTAGCGAGATCCACATTCTCACAACTCTTTGGGTAAAGAAGTTTCTTCTGAATTCCCTATTGGATTTCTTCGTGACTATCTTATATTGATGGCCTCTAGTTATGCTCTTCCCCACAAGTGGAAACACTCTCTTTGTATCCACTCTATCAAAACCTTTCATAATTTTAAAGACCTCTATCAGGGCACCCCTCAGCCTTTTTTCAAGTGAAAAGAGACCCAGCCTGTTCATCCTTTCCTGATAAGGTGTACCCTCGCATTTCTGGTATCATCCTTGTAAATCTTCTCTGCACCCTCTCCAGTGCCTCTATATCCGACAAGAACTGTACGCAGTACTCCAAGTGTGGTCTAACCAAGGTTCAATACAAGTTTAGCATAACTTCACTACTTTTCAATTCTATCTCTCTAGAAATAAACCCTAGTGCCTGGTTTGCTTTTTTATGGTCTTGTTAACCTGTGTTGCTACTTTTAGTGATTTGTGTATTTGTACTCCGAGATCCCTTTGCTCCTCTACCCCACCCAGACTTGCACCCTCCAAGTAATAAGTGACCTCCCTATTCTTTCTACCAAAATGTAATACCTCACATTTATCTGTGTTGAATTTCATTTGCCAATTATATGCCCATTCTGCAAGTTTATTAATGTCTTCCTGTAACTTGTTGCAGTCCCCCTCAGTATTAACTATCTCCCCCCCCCCCCCCCTCAATTTGGTGTCATCCGCAAATTTAGAAATTGTGTTTTTGATTCCAAAGTCTAAATCGTTAATATAAATTGTGAACAACAGTGGTCCCAGCACTGATCCTTGTGGAACACCACTACCCAACTTCTGCCACTGTGAATAGCTACCCTTTACCCCTACTCTCTGCTTTCTGTCTTGAAGCCAGCTAGCTATTCATTCTGCTACTTGTCCCCTGACTCCACATTCCCTGACCTTATTCATTAGTCTATTATGTGGTACCTTATCGAAGGCCTTTTGAAAATCTAGATAAATTACATCTACTGCATTACCCTTGTTTATTCTCTCTCGTTACCTCTTCAAAAAATTAAATAAGGTTGGTCAAGCAATACTTTCCCTTTTGAAATCCAGCTGACTATTCATTATAATATTTTTGGCTTCTAGATGTTCTTCTATTTTCTCCTTTAGTAGGGATTCCATTATTTTTCCTACCACCGATGTTAAGCTGACTGGTCTATAGTTCCCTGGACATGTTCTATCTCCTTTCTTAAATATAGGTATTATGTTAGCTATCCACCAGTCCTCTGGCACTACACCTTTTTCTAATGAAATATTAAATATGTGTAGTAATGTCTGTGCTATCTCTTCCCTAAAATGTGCAGATATAATCCATCCAGGCCAGGGTTTTATTTCCTCTTTGAGTTTGATTAGTTTATTTAATGTATCTCCTCTTTTTATTTTAAATGCAGTTATTTCATTACTAACCTCATGATCCAATGTCATGTCCACCTGTTCTATCTCCCTGGTAAATACTGAGACAAAGTAATTATTTAATATTTCTGCCATCTCTCTATCACTGCCTGTGGTATTATCCTGTCCATCCCTTAGTGGCCCTATTCCTATCCTGACTTTTTATTGATGCACCTATAAAATATTTTACTATTTTGTCTTATGTTCCTTGATAATTTAATTTCATAGTTCCTCTTTGCCTTCCTAATTGTTTTTTTGACTTCTTTCCTAATCTCTTCGTATTTTCCTTTATCATGCACTCCCCTGCCTATGTACTTATGTATGCCTCTTTCCTTACTCTCAATTTTTCCCTTATGGCTTTATTCATCCATGGAGTCTCATTAGTGTTTAGCTTGTTCTTGTTTTTTAGCGGAATATATTTTTCCTGGACTCTGTTGAACACTGTTTTAAATGTTTCCCATTGCTGTTCTACTTCAATAGCTCTGGTCCTCGGTCAGTGTTAATGTGCAGTTTAAAAGCTCATGATGAAGCATTCAGATCCAGTACTTATCCCACATCTACCATGCCAAAGATTGTGATACAAATGGATTATAGGGCATCATTTACAATGTCAGTGTGTACTGGAAATGGATAGAGGCAACAAGATGACAAGCCATGGAGGGAGAGATCAAGAGGGATGATCGAAAGTCTAGTCAAAAAATGGGTCTGGAGAAGGTTTTTAGAGGAGGAAACTTAGTCTGAAACAGCACAGAAGGAGGCCATTCGGCCCATTGTGCCTGTGCCGGCTCTTTGAAAGAGCTATCCAATTCGTCCCACTCCCCTGCTGTTTCCCCAGAACCCTTTTGAAAGTTATTATTGAATCTGCTTCCACCAACCTTTCAGGCAGTGCATTCCAGATCGTAACAACTCACAGCGTAAAACAAATTCTCCTCTTCTCCCCTCTGGTTCTTTTGCCAATTACTTTAATTCTGTGTTCTCTGGTTATCGACCACCCTGCCAGTGGAAACAGTTTTTCCTTATTTACTCTATCAGAACCCCTTGTAACTTTGAACACCTATTTAAGGGGAAAGCAAAAACACTGCAGATGCTGGAAATCAGAGACAGAAAATGCAGGAAACACTCAGCAGGTCATACAGGAAAGTTCTACACCCGAAGCGTTAACTCACCCATTCTCTCCACAGATGCTGGCTGACCAGCTGAGTGTTTGCATTTTCTGTCTTTGTTTCCATGAGAGTAAAGACGTCTTACTGCAATTATATAGGGCCCTGGTGAGACCACACCTGGAGTATTGTGTACAGTTTTGGTCTCCTTACCTAAGGAAGGATATACTTGCCATAGAGGGAGTGCAACGAAGGTTCACCAGACTGGTTCCTGGGATGGGGGGATTGTCCTATGAGGAGAGATTGAGTAGACTAGGCCTATATTCTCTAGAGTTTAGAAGAATGAGAGGTGATCTCATTGAAACATACAAAATTCTTCCAGGGCTTGACAGGGTAGATGCAGGGAGGATGTTTCCCCTGGCTGGGGAGTCTAGAATCAGGGGTCACAGTCTCAGAATAAGGAGTCGGCCATTTAGGACTGAGATGAGGAGAAATTTCTTCACTTAGAAGGTGGTGAATCTTTGGAATTCTCTACCCGAGAGGGCTGTGGAGGCTCCGTCGTTGAGTATATTCAAGACAGCGATCAATAGATCTTTGGATATTAAGGGAATCAAGGGATATGGGGATAGTGCAGGAAAGTGGAGATGAGGTAGAAGATCAGCCATGATCTTACTGAATGGCAGAGCAGGCTCGAGGGGCCAAATGGCCTACTCCTGCTCTTATTTCTTATGTTCTTATTATTAAAGTCTCTTTCTTTAAAGTCTTGTTACGTAGTACTACATAAAAATTTAATCGCACAGAAACAGGCCATTCGGCCCAACTGGTCCATGCTGGTGTTCATGCTCCAAACGAGCCTCCTCCCATATTTCATCTTACCGTATCAACATATCCTATTCCTTTCTCCCTCATGTACTTATCTCACTTCCCCTGAAATGCATCCATGCTATTCACCTGAACCACTCCCTGTGGTAGCAAGTTCCACATTCTAACCACTCTCTGGGTAAAGAAGTTTCTCCTGAATTCCCTATTGGATTTATTAGTGACTATCTTATATTTATGGCCTAGTTTTGGTCTCCCCTACAAATTATGCAATGCGTGTGTATGATTTTAAATTATGAAGAAGTTACTCAGCTGCAGAGAGTTTGTACGGTGTTTTATCTTGAACTTCGGGAGTGAACTAACGTAGTAATGATAAAATCTCTAAGTGCAACCTTTGCTTTTTCAGGGAACGGAATTGTTGAACCCATTCCACTCCAGATCAAAACAGGTAAGTTAAGCCCAGTCCACCATGATCTTTCAGATGGACCTCCGTTTTCTTAGTTCAACAGTTCTGGTCCTCAGTCAGTGTTAATGTGCATTTTAAAAGCAAGATACTCACGTTTTAAGCATTCAGATCTAGTACTTATCCTACATCTACCATGCCAAAGATTATCATACAGAAGGATTATAGGGCATCATTTACATTGTCCACGAGTTACAGAGCAAGGTAAAGTAGTTGAGTTGTCAGGAGCTGGGTGGGGAGGGCATTGAGGGAGCAGGAGATGGGTTTCACAGAGATGATGAGCCTGGTGAGAACTAGAGGGAGGGAGGTGGGGGAGGGTGATCTATCAGGAATGGAGAGAGGAAGGGGCTGGGAGATTGGAGGAGGATGTGACGGCGGTAGGGGAGAGATTGAGATAGCTGCATAGATAGTTTGGAGCATCTCTTCTGGGGTGGGTTTGCCATTCTCCCCTTTTGTACGATGCCTCCATCTGCTCCCAGATGCTTTCATATTCTACTGTGCTGTGGAGCCAGGGAATCGCTCTCTTTCCTGTTTTGGTATCCTACTCCAGTCAGGTTGCAGTGATGTGTTTGAAGCTCTAGCACAGCACTAGGAGAAAGAGCAGGGTGCAGAGGTGAATTAGTGGGAACAGATCAGAGACAGTGGAACGGGAGGGAGCAGTAGCGTTGATGGAGCCGTGTCCTTGGGAGCCAAGGCTGAGCAGCGGTGTGGCCAGACACAGTAACAGGTATTGAGCAGAGCAGAGCGCTCCTTCGGAATGTGAGCACGGCGAGTGTTTATTGCCAGTCGGGGAAGTTGCGGAGCAGAACTGGTAGGGACAGCAGATTGACGATGTCTGGGGTAAGGAGGTCCAGTTGATTGGCATGTTCCTCAGGTTCCTGCTGGTGTCTGAACCCTTGGATCACACTACGGCATTGGCAGGAGAAGGAGAACGGGAACTAGGGATAATCCTCCTGAGGTAGACCACAGGAGACACGCTGTGATAGTGTGCCAGCTGTGGAGATCAGGAACAAAGCAGTTCTGTGCTGTTGGAATGGCAGTGGATTAGAGACATGCTGCAGGGGCCGATTGGGAATCATCCTGTCTAGGCGCCACCTTCATCCCTCAGCCTCAAAGACTTTAGCACCTTCGGGTGACTGTACGCAGTTCTCCCCATTTCATGCAGGCCTTATTGTGATGTCCGCAAGTATAACAACAACTTGCATTTATATGGCGCCTTTAACGTAGTAAAATATCCCAAGGCACTTCATATGAACGTTACAGAAACATGGCTGCAGGGTGACAATGCCTGGGAATTAAACATACCAGGTTATTTAACGATCAGGAAGGACAGGCAGGAAGGAAGGGGAGGTGGGGTGGCTATGTTAATAAAGGAAGGAATCACTGTAATACAGAGTAATGATATTGGGTCAAAAAATCATGATAATGAAACAGTTTGGGTGGAGATAAGGAATAATAAGGGGAAAAAAACACTAGTGGGTGTAATCTATAGGACTCCGAACAGTTGCAACTCTGTTGGACGGAGTATCAATCAGGAAATAGTTGAGGCATGTAATAAGGGAACATCTATAATTATGGGGGATTTTAACTATCATATTAATTGGACAAATCAAATGGGGCAGGGCTGCCTTGAGGATGAGTTCATTGAGTGTATTAGGGATGGGTTTCTTGAGCAGTATGTAACTGAACCGACCAGGGGGCAAGCAACCTTAGATCTGGTCCTGTGTAACGAGACAGGATTAATTAAAAATGTCCTAGTAAAGGATCCCCTTGGAATGAGTGACCATAACATGGTTGAATTCCATATTCAATTAGAGGGTGAGAAAGTTGGATCTCAAACAAGCGTGCTAAGCTTGAATAAAGGAGACTATGAAGGTATGCGAGCGGAATTGAGTAGAGTGGATTGGGAAAATAGATTAAAGGGTAAGACGACACATGATCAGTGGTGTACATTCAAGGAGTTATTTTACAACTTCCAAAAAAAATATATTCCACTGAAAAGAAAAGGGTGTAAAAGAAAGGACAGTCATCCGTGGCTAAATAAAGAAATTAAGGATAGTATTCGACTAAAAACAAGGGCATATAAGGTAGTGAAATCTAGTGGGAGGACAGAGGATTGGGAAAACTTTAAAAGGCAGCAAAAAATAACAAAAAGATTGATTAAGAAAGGGAAGATAGATTATGAAAGTAAATTAGCAAAAAATATAAAAACAGATAGTAAGAGTTTTTATAGTTATATAAAAAGAAAAAGGGTGGCTAAAGTAAATGTTGGTCCCTTAGAGGATGAGACCGGGAAATTAATGGTGGGAAATATGGAGATGGCAAAAACACTGAATGAATATTTTGTATCAGTCTTTACAGTAGAGGACACTAAGAATATCCCAACACTGGACAAACAGGGGGCTACAGGGGGAGAGGAGCTAAACACGATCAAAATCACTAAGGAAGTGGTACTCGGTAAAATAATGGGACTCAAGGCGGATAAATCACCTGGACCTGATGGCTTACATCCTAGAGTCTTGAAGGAAGTGGCGGTAGGGATTGTAGATGCATTGGTAATAATTTTTCAAAACTCCCTGGATTCCGCTAAGGTCCCGGCAGACTGGAAAACTGCTAATGTAACACCCTTATTTAAAAAGGGCAGTAGACAGAAGGCTGGTAACTATAGACCGGTTAGCCTAACATCTGTGGTAGGTAAAATTTTGGAGTCCATTATTAAGGAAACAGTAACAGGACATTTGGATAATCATAATTGAATAGGACAAAGTCAGCATGGTTTTACGAAGGGGAAGTCATGTTTGACAAATTTGCTGGAGTTCTTTGAGGAAGTAACATATAGAGTGGATAAAGGGGAACCAGTGGACGTAGTGTATTTAGACTTCCAAAAGGCATTTGACAAGGTGCCACACAAAAGATTATTGCTTAAGGTAAAAAATCACGGGATTGGGGGTAATATTCTGGCATGGATAGAGGATTGGCTATCTAACAGAAAGCAAAGAGTTGGGATAAATGGTTCATTCTCAGACTGGCAATCAGTAACTAGTGGTGTTCCACAGGGGTCAGTGCTGGGTTCCCAACTCTTTACAATCTATCTTAACGATTTGGAGGAAGGGACCAAGTGTAACATATCAAAATTTGCAGATGATCCAAAGATGGGAGGGAAAGTAGTGAGTGAGGAGGACATAAAAAACCTGCAAGGGGACATAGACAGGCTAAGTAAGTGGGCAGAGATTTGGCAGATGGAATACAACACTGGAAAGTGTGAGGTGATGCACTTTGGCAGGAAAAATCCTAGAGCAATTTATTATCTTAATGGCAAGAAACTGGAGAGTACTGAAGTGCAAAGGGATCTGAGGGTCCTGGTGCACGAAACTCAAAAGGTTAGTATGCAGGTGCAGCAAGTGATTAAGAAGGCAAATGGAATGTTGGCTTTCATTGCTAGGGGGATAGAATATAAAAACAGGGAGGTATTGCTTCAGTTGTACAAGGTATTGGTGAGACCGCACCTGGAATACTGCATACAGTTTTGGTGTCCTTACTTAAGGAAAGACATCCTTGCTCTCGAGGCAGTGCAAAAAAGGTTCACTCGGTTAATCCCGGGGATGAGGGGGTGGTCATATGAGGAGAGGTTGGGTAGATTGGGACTCTACTCATTGGAGTTCAGAAGAATGAGAGGCGATCTTATTGAAACATATAAGATTGTGAAGGGGTTGGATCGGGTGGATGCGGGGAGGATGTTCCCGATGACGGGTGAGACTAGAACTAGGGGACATAGTCTTAGAATAAGGGGCTGCTCTTTCAAAACTGAGATGAGGAGGAACTACTTCACTCAGAGGGTGGTAGGTCCATGAAATATGCTGCCACAAAAAGCTGTAGAAGCTACATCATTAAATAAATTTAAAACAGAAATAGACAGTTTCCTAGAAGTAAAGGGCATTAAGGGTTACGGGGAGCGGGCAGGAATTTGGACATGAGTCTAGGTTCGGATCGGTCATGGCCCTGTGGGTAGTGGAGCGAGCCCAGGGACCGTGTAGCCTGATTCTGCTCCTATTTCGTGTGTGCAATTCTGTTAGATGCAGGAGATGGTTCTGTGATAGTAGATTGGCGGTTAGGATCAGATCAGCCATGATCTTATTGAATGGCGGATCATGCTCGAGGGGCCGATTGGCCTACTCCTGCTCCTATTTCTTATGTTCTTATGTTATCAGACAAAATTTGACACCGAGCCACATAAGGAGATATTAGGACAGGTGAGATAGGTTTTAAGGAGCATCTTAAAGGAGGAGAGAGAGATAGAGAGGTTTAGGGAGGGAATAACTAGATGCACAGAACAGCATTTCACAACAACAACGTGCATCCATATAGCATATTTGATATAAGCAAATGTCCCAAGGCACTTTACAATCAGATGCAGGGAACTCGATGGAGAGCCAGAAAGGGAGCGATTAGGCGTAACCAAAAACATGGTCAAAGAGACAGGTTTTGAGAAGGTTCTTGAAGGTGGAGAGCGACTGAGAGTTTTAGGGAGGGTATCTAGAGAATAGGATCGAGGCAGTTAGAGGGTCCGTCACCCACATTTAACGTGAAAAGGAGGATTCATGGAGAAATTAACAGCACTGCTTCATTTTTTTGTAGCAGGGAGGTAGGGGAAGGAAGTTAATGTTTCTTAAAGAAGGAGATGAACAGGTGTTGGCAGAGGGGGATGTCTGTGGAAGAATGATCAGTATGGACTCTGGATGGACTGGGGCTTAATTGGCCTTGTGTTAAATTTCCTCTTGGTTTTTGTACTTGAGGCACAAGAAGATGAAAGATCATTTACCCCAGTAATAAACAGCAGCGCTGCATCCTGGTTTATAAAGGGCAGCAACATTGCTGCCAATCTCGTTGCGATGTATGTGGTTGACTGGCATGCAGGCTGTTTCAACGAGTGATGTTTTACCATTGAAGGGCGTGGGGGAATTGGCCATGAGGCGGCCGAGAAGCGGAAAGCTGAAGAAAAGACGGAGCATCGTAAACGAATGTCACAAGTGAAAAAACAAGCAGAGGAATTTGCCCTTAATGAATATAGGTACAGTACATGGCTGCCTGAATCATCTATATTTAATGCAAAGCATGATTGTGTAGAACTCTGAAAATTAAGCAAAGAAAAAAAGTGTACAGTTTGTAAACCATAATAATCTATTTTAATATCTTAAGAATAACGTGCAGACATAAGGTTTTTATTAATTTTTTCTATTATAAATTCCTATGTCTGCATTTATAATGGAAACTGTCTATGTAAACTTGTCACACTGTAATTACACCCGACCAACAGTACCACCACTGCAGTGCCACCACTGGCAGGATGGTATCATGACAATTTACGTAGGCAGTTTCCACTATAAGGGTGGACATGGCTAATCAACTAACAATATTAATAACTTTTAGCATTTGATGTATTGGTTGATTACTCATTGGCCCAGGAGTTCATGGCACCCGCCATTATTAACACGTAAAAAACCCAGCAACTTGTGGCGAGGAAGAGATACGCCGCGAGTTGTGAATCGCCACAAATTGTTGTTCGAATCATAGAATGATACCGCACAGAAGGAGGGCATTTGGCCCATCGTGCCTGTGCCGTGTCTTTGATCGAGCTATCTAATTAATCCCACTCCCCTGCTCTTTCCCCATAGCCCTGTAATTTTTTTCCCTTCAAGTATTTATCCAATTCCCTTTTGAAGGTTACTATTGAATCTGCTTCCACCGCCCTTTCAGGTAGTGCGTTCCAGATCATCATAACTCGCTGCGTAAAAAAGGTGTTTCCTCACATCGCCTCTGGTTCTTTTGCCAATCACCTTAAATCTGTGTCCTCTGGTTACCGACCCTCCTGGCACTGGAAACAGTTTCTCCTTATTTACTCTATCAAAACCATTCATGATTTTGAACACCTCTCTTCAAATCTCCTCTTAAGCTTCTCTGCTCTAAGGAGAACAATCCCAGCTTCTCCAGTCTCGCCATATAACTGAACTCCCTCATCCCTGGTACCATCCTGGTAAATCTCCACTGCACCCACTCCAAGGCTTTGACATCCTTCTTAAAGTGTGGTGCCCAGAATTGAACACAACACTCAAGCTGAGGCCTAACCAGTGTTTTATAAAGGTTTAGCCTGGCAAACCTCAACCTCCCCGTGAGTGTCAAGAAATTGCTGGATTTGCGCCGTAACTACGAATGAATCTCGGCACAGATGTTTCAGGCTGGTATTTCATATTGTAAGGACCCTGTTAATGACCTGATTTATGGTCCTGACATGAAACTCAACCCTGGAGACCCAGAAAGGGAACAGTTGAAACTGTGGAGTCTCATTCCCGCAGGTAAATTGTTCCTAGAGGGTTTTTTCTTACTTTTCCTTTCTGTCTTTTTTTCTCTCTCTCAATCCAATCTTTCTTTCCCTCTCTTTCTTTCCCTTTCTGTACCTGATTTGACTCTAATTCACCTGATTTCCTTCTCTGTCGTTCCACTGTTTCTTTCTCTATTCCTTAAATCTCATTGGTTAAGGAGACAGACTATTGGTCCTATCATTCACCAAGGTCCCAGATTCCCTGCTGCACTCGCCACACCATTATTAGCTCGCACTTCCAGCACAAAAATAATATGGTCTGAAGGGTGAGGAAAAATAGTCGAACTCAGGGCGCTCGCCACAAGAGGCCCCGCTCCAGCAAATTCTGGGCCAGTGTATGTTCTTCTCCTCCAAACTCCCTCACTGCATAACCCATTGCATCTATTGTACAGATTCCAGTCACTATAATGCTCAGGGTTAACTCAACAATTTTGCATAACAGTTATTATTGTGAGTTTTATTCCCTCCCCCCCTCCACCAATATTTACCAGTTCTTCAAGAAAATGCGGAGTGAGCAAAGGTCACCCAGCCCATTGACCCTGGTGCATTCAGAGTCTGATTATTGTATCACGGACTCCCGTCAAGCCCCGGCTTTAGGGACACTGATACCCTTGCTGTCTGTTGTGTCCATCTAGATGCTAGCAAATGTTGGAACAGTTCCTACACTCGTTTTGGATTGAGGTCACAGTGAGGTGGGAGGTATGAGCTGACATTCCCCTGACTTCAACACCTGAGCTGAGCCCAGCATTGAAACAAAGTTTTACTGCGTTATAATTTAACGTGATGGAAAAATATTCTGTAAATTCCAGAAGAAAGACCAGCACCGTAGAAACTCCCACAGCACTTGGCATTTTAAAAAAAGTGGAGTGCAGTGACTATTATATATAGGCAAACGTGGCAGCTCTACTGCACACATCAGTATCCCACAAACAGCAATGGGATAAATGACCAGTTGGTCTGTTTTCAGTGTTGCTTTAGTGATGAATGTTGGTCAGGACACTGGGAGAACACCCCTGCTCTTCTTTGAGCAGTACCATGGGTCCTTTTACATTTTAATCTGATCAGACAGACAGAGCCTTGGATTCACATCCTCCCCCTTCTAAATTCCAGTCCTCCAGTCACCAATGTTGGTTCACTTGCATTTGCTTTTTCTTCGATTTAAAACAAACAATATTAAAATAAATCGAGTCATCGCCTTCTCTCCAGGAAGTGCTAAATGTTGGGAAGACTGAAGCCGTTGTCTTCGGTCCCCACCACAAACTCCGTTCCCAAGCCGCCGCTTCTATCTGTCTCCCTGGCCACTGAGATGAAATCAGACTGCTCGCAACCTTGGCGTCCTATTTGACCCTGGGATGAGCTTCCAGCCCCATATCCGCTCCATCACCAAGACCACCTACTTCTACCTCTGCAACATCACCCGTCTCCGCCCCGCCTTAGCTCATCTGCTGCTGAAACCCTCATCAATGCCTTTGTTACCTCCAGACTTGACTATTCCAATCCTCCCCTGGTTGGCCTCCCATCTCATCCAAAACTCTGCTGTCCGTATCCTAACCCGCACCAAGTCCCGTTCATCCATCACCCCTGTGCTCGCTGACCTACATTGACTTCCGTTCCAGCAACGCTTCGATTTTAAAATATGCATCCGTGTTTTCAAATCCCTCCATGGCCTCATCCCTCCCTATCTTTGTAATCTCCTCCAGCCCTACAACCCTCCGAGATCTCTACTCTCCTCCAATTCTACCTTTTGAGCATCCCCGATTTTCATTGCCCCACCATTGGTGACCGTGCCTTCTGTTGCCTAGGCCCTAAGCTCTGGAATTCCCTCCCTAAACCTCTCTACCTCTCTTTCCTCCTTTTAAGATGCTCCTTAAAACCTACCTCTTTGACCAAGCTTTTGGTCACCTGTCCTAATATCTCTTTATGTGGCTCGGTGTCAAATTTTGTTTGCTAACGCTCCTGTGAAGCGTCTTGGGACATTTTACTAAGTTAAAGGTGCTATATAAATGCAAGTTGTTGTTATTTAATTTTGTATTGTTCAATCTCGGCTGTGCTTATAAAAATCATCCGGTGGTTTCACTTTGGCTATTTTTCCTTCTGACCTTCCAGGCTACATGTCAGACAAAAAAAGGAACAACTTCAGATGGAAGGAGATCTAAGGAAGAGCCAGGTGGCCTGTCAACAGCTAGATGCACAGAAGGTAACCTAACTGTAACTTTCTGCATGATTGGAGCATAAGAACAGGAGGAGGCCATTCAGCCCCTTGGGCCTGCTCAGCCATTCAATTAGATCATGGCTGATCTGTATCTCAACTCCATTTATCTGTCTTTGCTCCATATCCCTTGATAGCTTTACCCAACAAAAATCTATTGATCTCAGTCTTTAAAGCTCCAATTGACCCCCAGCATCGACAACCTTTTGAGAGAGTTCTAGATTTCCACTACCCTTGTGTGAAAAAGTGCTTCCTAATTTCCCTACTAAATGGCTTAGCTCTAATTTTAAGATTATGTCCCCTCATCCCTGATTCCCCCACCAGAGGAAATAGTTTCTCTTTATCTACCGTATCGAATCCTTTTAATGTTGTAAACACCTCAATCAGATCCTCCCTCAATCTTCTATACTCAAGAGAATACAAGCCAAGTCTATGCAACCTGTCCTCAGAATCTAACCCTCTGAGCCCCAGTATGATTTTGGTGAATCTGCACTGTACTCCCTCAAGATCAATATTTCCTTCCTGAGGTGTGGTGTCCAGAACTGAATGCACTACTCCAGATGAGTTCTGACCAAAGCTCTGTACAACTGAAGCACAACTTCCTCCCCTTTGTAATCTACCTCCGTTGAGCTAAAGGCCAACATACCATTAGCTTTTTTGATTGCTTTTTGTACTGCCTACTTCTACCTCTGTAACATCGCCTGACTCCACCCCAACCTCAGCTTATCTGCTGCTGAAACCCTCATCCATGTCTTGGTTACCTCTAGACTTGACTATTCCAACACACTCCTGGCTGGCCTCCCATCTTCCACCCTCCATAAACTTAAGCTCATCCAAAACTCTGCTGCGCATATCCTAACTCGCACCAAGTCCTGTCCACTAATCACCCCTGTGCTCGCTGACCTACATTGGCTCCCGGTCTGGCAACGCCTTGATTTTAAAATTCTCATCCTTGTTTTCAAATCGCTCCATGGCCTTGCCCCTCCCTATCTCTGTAACCTCCTCCAGCCCTACAACCAATGTATCCTTTAAGCTGTGTGGCTGTGCAGCGCTCCAGGGATCCCACACAACCGGCTTTTCAATGGAAAAACCGCGCATGCGTGGTATTTTGAATGGGCTGCACAGCCCCTTAAAGGGGCCGTGCGGCGCCAAAAAAAATTACAGGCAACATTGCCTACAACCCTCCGAGATATCTGTGCTCCTCCAATTCTGGCCTCTTGAGCATCCCCGATTTTCATCGCTCCAACATTGGCGGCCGTGCTTTCAGCTGCTGAGGACCTAAGCTCTGGAATTCCCTCCCTAAACCTCTCTGCCTCTCTCTCCTCCTTTAAGGTGCTCCTTAAAACCTACCTCTTTGCCCAAGCTTTTGGTCATCTGCCCTAATATCTCTGTATGTGGATCAGTGTTAAATTTTGTTTGGTAACGCTCCTGTGAAGTGCCTTGGCACGTTTTACTATGTTAAAGGCGCTATATAAATATAAGTTGTCGCTGTTTAATAATTTCTGTACTTCCACATCTCCCTGCTCCTCTACAGTTCCTACTTTCTCACCATTTAGAAAATACTCTGATTTATCTTACTTCGATCCAAAGTGGATGACCTCACACTTTCCCACATGAAACTCCATCTGCCATAGATTTGCCTACTTGCATAATCTAAGACATTTAAAATGAGCACTGTTTGACACTAATTCAATCCAGCTCTAAGAGGCCACATGGATAGACAATGCAGAAAATTCAAACTGATAAGGATCTAAGATTCGGGTGTCGCCTTTTGATTGGAATCACCCTCACTTTCAGGGCTGAGTAGGGAAGGCATCTAATGACATCTTAGTCTGGTGATTGATCTCACTTTAAATTGTCCAACACTGTTCCAGATTAATTTTGAAAAATATCTTATTTTTAGTACTTTCCGTCCTCATTATGATGATCCGTCTTTCGGATGAGACGTTAAACCAAACCTCTGCCTCGTCTGTCGTCTCAGATCGACGTAAAATATCCCATGGCACTATTTTGAAGAAGAGCAGGGGGAGTTCTTCCTGGTGTCCTGACCAATATTTATCGCTTAACCAACATCACTAAAACAGATTGTCTGGTCATTATCACATTGCTGTTTGTGGGAGCTTGCTGTGTGCAAATTGGCTGCCCCATTTCCTACATTACAACAGTGACAAAGTAATTCATTGGCTGTAAAGCGCTTTGGGATGTCCTGAGGTTATGAAAGGCACTATACAAATGCAAGTCTTTTTATACAGCAACCCACCCATAAAATCACAGTTTGCAGCACCATTGTGTCTGTGCTAGCTCATTGCTAGAGCAATCCACCACTAATCCTACACACTTCCTGTTCCCATAGCCTTGTCTCTATCTACTTAAAATATTTATGTATTTTTCCCTCCCTCCTTTCTCTCTTTTCCCTTCCCGCTGTATCCCCTTTACTGTACTCGAGTTTCTCTCGTCACAGCCCGCCTGATGGTGGGATCTGCAAGTGCTGGTGCGCCAGGGAAAGCAAACTGCATCTCTGGAGGCAAGACTGTAGATTTGATAGAGGACCTTCACTGTTGCCATGAATGCTGGGAATGAAAACCCCAACCAACATGATAAACAAACTTCTCCCCCCCACCCCCGCCAGGCTCCCAGACCCAAATGTAACAAGTTCCCTGAGCTCTTTGACACCCCCCCACTCATTTGCTCCTAGTGCAAGCACAGCCATGTCAAGGAACATGGATACTGTATATCAACACACTCCTCCCACATTCACTGTGCAACCAAACTGTACAATGGCTTCATGATGTAGATGTGTGATTATATGAGAACTTAAATTTGTTTAGCTATTAAATGCCTTTCTGAATGTCCTCAATTATTGTCGTGCACAGGGTAAAGATGTTCCGCAGGAGAATTGGTATTGGTTACCCACTTCTGTTGTCGATGATGAAGAGGAGGAGGAAGAAGATCCGAGTGAAAGAAATTTTAAAACGTTTCATACAGTACGACAGTTCTTACTTTATCTTTATCAGTCTGTAATGTAAGCTGTATTTGTAGATCGTGTGTAATAATTGAACATGCAGTGCTAAGAAATCACCTTGAGGAATTTTCTGGTCAGTTAACTTTGCACGTTTAATTTTAACTGCTAAATAGTCCAGAGGCTTTCATGGTCTGCCTGGAATGTAGATAAATGGGTTGTTGCCTCATAGGACCATAAAACTCTTAATAATTAGGACCCCCACAATGGCTCAGCAAGTTTTTCCGTTGAGTGGATGAGCCGTACAGACCAGGAAGTTTCCCGGTTCAATCCCTGGGCTGGTAGGGGTGTGACAGTCGTACTCAGTGCTGTCGTGTGCGGAATGGAAAACTACCCACGGTTCTGCCCCCAATCGTTCCAGCAGTCTCGGTGCAGCTTGTGGACATAATTGCAATATTACACTTCAAATGTACTTCATTGGCTGTGAAATGTTTCGAGACATCCTGAGATTGTGAAAGGCGCTGTAGAAATGCAAGTTCTTTTTAACCACTTGATTATTTGCATTGGTTATCACCATCATCCCACCCTGTGCATTTCACACTGCCTGAGGCCACCAGGCCAAGAATTACACCTTTCACCTCACTGTGATGCATAGGATTGCAGTGAGTTATCACATCTGGAGCACCGGAATGCAGTGCGTTATCACATCTGGAGCAGGGAAAGGCAGTGCGTTATCACATCTGGAGCACCGGAATGCAGTGCGTTATCACATCTGGAGCAGGGAAAGGCAGTGCATTATCACATCTGGGGTGCAGGAATACAATGAGTTATCACATCTGGAATGCAGGCATGCAGTGAGTCTTCACATCTGGGGCGCAGGAATGTAGTGAGTGATCACATCTGGAGCACGGGCATGCAGTGAGTTATCACATCTGGAGCACAGGAATGCAGTGAGTCATCACATCTGGAGCGCAGGAATGCAGTGAGTCATCACATCTGGAGCACAGGAATGCAGTGAGTCATCACATCTGGAGCACGGGCATGCAGTGAGTCATCACATCCGGAGCGCAGGAATGCAGTGAGTCATCACATCTGGAGCACAGGAATGCAGTGAGTCATCACATCTGGAGCACGGGTATGCAGTGAGTCATCACATCTGGAGCACAGGAATGCAGTGAGTCATCACATCTGGAGCGCAGGAATGCAGTGAGTCATCACATCTGGAGTGCAGGAATGCAGTGAGTCATCACATCTGGAATGCAGTGAGTCATCACATCTGGAATGCAGGCATGCAGTGAGTCGTCACATCTGGGACGCAGGAATGTAGTGAGTGATCACATCCGGAGCGCAGGAATGCAGTGAGTTATCACATCTGGAATGTAGGAATACAGTGAGTTATCACATCTGGAATGCAGGCATGCAGTGAGTTATCACATCTGGAATGTAGGAATACAGTGAGTTATCACATCTGGAATGCAGGCATGCAGTGAGTTATCACATCTGGAATGCAGGCATACAGTGAGTTATCACATCTGGAGTGCAGGAATGCAGTGAGTTATCAGGTTGTTATTTTCTTTAAAGAAAGTAAGCCTGTTAATTGAAACAATGTTTTCTTGTTTTCAGACCGAGGAAAAGCTACTGATTTTGACCAACTATCTCAGAAGGGAATACTTCTACTGTATTTGGTGTGCAACATCCTACCAAGGTAGAAATGTACTGTGCCTATCATCAGAAAGTTTGCAGATGAGTGCATGCTTTCTTTTATTCCCATGCTGAAGGAGCAGTTTGTTTTGACCCATATGGTTAACTGTAATATTGAATTGATTTCCCATAAATGATGCTTTAAGAACATTAAAAAATAGTCAGTCACGGAAAGGCCCCTCAACCCATTAAAGGCCCACTCCCCAGGCTCTCCAGTTTCAATATCCAACTGCATTTTGAATATCCCTCATGTTTGTCAATGTACCCGCTAAAATTTCGTTGTTGTGCGCAGCCAGTTTTTTCAATGCACAGTATTTCAGAATTTGTGAGTGGCCTGTGCGGTACCTTCAAGATTGCTGCGCGCCCATGCGCAGCTTAGAGGGAACATTGGTGTTTGTCGGTATTTGGCAAATACGCCAAAGCAGTTATCTTGCTTTGAGATGAGTTCTTCCTAATACACATTTTAAATTTACTTGTAAGAAAAGAAAGGACTTGCATTTATATAGCGTCTTACACAACCTCAGAATGTCCCTAAGCGATTTGCAGCCAACTAATTGCTTTTTGAAGTGTAGCCACTGTTGTTTTGTAGAGCTTCAGGCCTAGGCTGCTGAAGGCACGGTAGCCAATGGTCGGGGAGAAGGAAGTGGGGGATGCACAAGAGGCCAGAGTTCTAGTAACTCTGAGTTCTCGGAGGGTTGTAGGGTGGAGGTTGTCAACAGAGATCTGTTCATTTCCAATGCTTCTGCCCTGACCCCACCCCCTCTCAACCGTCACAGGGTACCCCGGTCCTCACCTTCCACCTCACTAGTCTCTGTATTCGCCTGTATACCATCTGCCATTTCTATGATCCTATCACCAAACACATTGTTTTCTCCCCTGCACTCTCTCCTCTCTGGAAGCACCATTCCCTCAATGACACCCAGCTTCACTCTTCCAACAAAGCACTGGGGTTCATTTCCAGTGGGATAGAATTGAAAAGCAGAGAAGTTATGTTAAGCTTGTATAGAACCTTGGTTAGACCACACTTGGAGTACTGTGCACATTTCTGGTCTCCATATTATAAAAAGTATATAGAGGCACTGGAGAAGGTGCAAAAAAGATTTACAAAAATGATACCAGAATTGAGAGGTTATAACTATCAAGAAAGATTGAACAGCCTGGGGCTCTTTTGTCTAGAAAAGAGAAGGCTGAGGGGTGACCTGATAGAGGTCTTTAAGATTATGAGAGGGTTTGATAGGGTAGATGTAGAGGAAATTTTCCACTTGTAGGGGAAACCAAAACTAGAGGCCATAAATATAAGACAGTCACTAATAAATACAATAAGGAATTCAGGAAAAAGTTATTTACTCAGAGTGGTGAGAATGTGGAACTCGCTACCACATGGAGTGGTTGAGGCGAATAGCATAGATGCATTCAAGGGGAAGCTAGATAAGCACATGAGGGAGAAAGGAATAGAAGGTTATATTGATAGTGTTAGATGAAGAGGCTTTTATAGAGCATAAACACCGGCACAGACCTGTTGGGCAAATGTCCTGTTTCTGTGCTATACATTCGATGTAACTTCCAGCTGTCTCCCTCATACCTTGCCGATGCAACACATGCCCATTTACCTCCTCCCACACAGCTGTCTGGAACCCCAAAGACTCCTTCCGTCTGACGCAGCAATTTACACGTACTGCCTCTCACGCAGTATGCTGTAGTTGCTGCTCAAGGTGCGGGCTCCTCTACCTTGGACAGATCAAAGACTGATGAGGTGACCGCTTCGATGAACAACTCCATTCAAATGGACGTAAAAGATCCCACGGCACTATTTGAAGAAGAGCAGGGAAGTTCTCCCCAGTGCCCTGGCCAATATTTATCCCTCAACCAACGCCACAAAAAACAGATTATTTGGTCATTATCACATTGTTGTTTGTGGGACTTTGCTGTACACAAATTGGCTGCTGCGTTTCCTACATTACAACAGTGACTACACTTCAAAAGTACCTCATTGGCTGTAAAGTGCTTTGGGTTGCCTTGAGGTCGTGAAAAGCGCTGTAGAAATGCAAGTCTTTCTTTCCTTTTAAAAATTTTCTGTCTGTCTTTCTTTCCCTCTAATAAAAATCTGTCGATCTCGGTCTTGAAAGTGTCACTTCTGTCTTGTTACAGGTGAGGAGGACCTATCTGATCACTGCCCTGGAGATTGTGCTGCTGACCACTGCTGACTGACCCATGTGCAGTACAGAGCAGTAATGGCGTTGCTCGCTCTCTCTCCCCAGAGCCGGCCTGCTGAAGCTGGAACTGAGTGATATTCTGAATGCAAACAAACTTGCAAAGCACACTTGTCAACTCAAACCCGATCGTTGGTGGCAGCAGAGTGCGCTCCATCTTGTATTTGAAAAGAAAGGAGCTGAAAGATGAATGATGCCGTTTCCATTGCGATACCTGGCGTGTCTCATCTTTACGAGCTTCTTGACAGACGGGCAACTGTACACGTAAAATATTCTTGCTTCCGTTACTTTCTTTTTTAAGTATCTCTGTGTATTTATTGATCCGTATCACGTGTGGCTTTATTTGCCTTTGAACGTTTCACTGGGCACACCTGCCTTGTTCCTCTCGAAACAATACACGTGGTGTGGACCAAAGCCCATTCAATTTGAATCCAAGCAAGGTGCAGATAATGGTTTTCTGGGTCTGAAGTGAAGGCAGGTGCGTGTGTAAAGGCAGTTGGATATCTGTAGGAAAAGCGGAAAGGCTAAAAAGGTGAGACACTTTTATTCTCACTAGCAAATCTCCTGTGGGATTGCTTATCTGGGGTTTGGAACACAGTTATAATGTTCATCTAGCTTAGCCTGTGCCCGAGGTCAGTTAGAGGGAAATTGCAAATGATCTTTGCTTTTGCATTCATTATTAAAGGGTAAAACCTGGTGTGTGATCGGCACACACTGGACACAAGATTAATATATCGGGTGTTTGTTCAGTTGTGCTGTTTTTGATCCTACTGCAGATTTGTTTCTAGGCTCTGTATTCCTACTGCTCTTTTACCGTTCGTGTTTGTATATTTAAGTGTTACAAATAAACACCTGTTTTCGCTTCACGTCTTTTGCTTCCTGACCCTGAAGTTGAATAGTAATACGGTAATGATGTATTGCTACAGTAAACTCTGGCCTTCACCTTTCCTAAATTACAACAGTAACTGCATTCCAAAAGTACTTCATTGCCTGTAAAGCGCTTTGGGATGTCCTTTGGTCATGAAAGGCGCTGTAGAAATACAAGTTATTTCTTTATTTACCACTGTTCATATCATTCACCTGCCCTTATTATTGCCACATTTTACACCTGATAACTGAAATAAAGAACAGACTTGCATTTCTATAGCGCCTTTCACAACCTCGGGACGTCCTAAAGCGCTTTACAGCCAAGGAAGTGCTTTTGAAGTGTAGCCACTGTTGTAATGTAGGAACTGAATCCATAGAACGAGAGTTTAAGAATGTTATTCACAAGATCACCGCAGATGAAGGAGACCCTTCAGCCCATTTGATCCCATCCTTTCAGAATACCAAACAGTACCATCTCCCCAATACAGCATCCAGCTGTTTCCTCAGCATTAACTATACCCCGCTTATATATTGCTCTACTTCCTGTTGCATCATGTATCAATTTAGCTCTCTTTAAATGTTTTAATTGACCATTTACTGCGCCATTCCTTAACTGACTGTGTGTAGACGGTGAAGTAACCCTCAAGATGAGCCTGCAGCTTCTTCAGCTTTTCATTCTGTCCTTCAATTCCTCTATCCTGGTTTTGCACAAAATATCACTCTATCCAAAATACCTCATCATTAATCCAAATAATCAATACCCGTCGTTAGTTTAAGAAAAAAGGGGATTGCGTTCTCTCCGCCGCCTCCCCACCCCCATCGTCCTCTCCTTTCAGCGATGGCTTCTCTTCCTGCCCTCTGCACCATTGCTTATGTTCCTATGAAAAGATGGGTTTTGAGAAGGTTATTTTTTTAAGAGGTGGAAAGGTAGAAGAGTTTGGGGAGGGATTTCTAGAGAGTAGGACCGAAGCAGCAGAAGGTTGTGCCACCAATGGTGGGGTAAAGGGAGGGGCAGTGCACAAAACACCGGAGTTGAAGGGATATTGTTTTCGTATCTTCACACTCTCCCCTTGAAGTAGTGGAAGGATTTTCAGCCTGATTAACAGTCTGACATTGGGGTTTTTGTATCTTCACACTCTCCCCTTGGAGAATAGTGTGACGTAGTGGGAGGATTCACAGTCTGACAAACCCCAACGTGAACACTTTTTCCATGGCCGTAACCATCTTTATGCCAGTCCACAGGCCAGTAGTCCTATACAGGAGTCCCACTACCCATCAGCCCCTCCGACATTCAGATAGATCATGGGTGATCTGTACCTCAACCCCATTTACCCACCATAGCTCCATATCCCTTGATACCACGACCCAACAAATCTATCCCCCTCAGTCTTGAAAGCTCCAATTGTCTCAGCCACTGGAGCATTTTGGGGAGAGAATTCCAGATTTCTACTACCTTTTGTGAGAAAAAGTGCTTCCTGATTTCCCTCCTAAATGGCCTAGCTCTAATTTTAAGATTATGTTCCCTCGTCCTTGATTTCTCCACCAGAAGACTTTCAGCCAAGCTCTTGGTCACTCCTCCTAATCTCTCCCTTCATGGATCAACGTCTGTTCCGCTAGTTGTATTTATTTTTGCTTCCCGTTCTAAAGTGCCTAGGGACCTTTTCTACATTAAAGGATTATGTAAATGCAAGTTATTTTTCCATTAGGAATAGCTTAGCCTTTCTTCATGGCACAGTAATCTAAAAGTTGGAAACACTTTTGTGTGCAATGTAATAAAGTGTGCTGTCCCAGGAAGTAGATAAAACTGTAACGTTACTTCTGCTGGGAGGTCTGCTGATTGTAGTCATAGAGAGCACTCATGCCTGGACCGTCCTTCCTTGAGGCCGTGTTTTTGTTCCTGTGTATATATATTACATTAAGAACAGTAACTACACTAACAGTGTCCCACTCTAGGCTAACACTTCAATGCAGTACTGAAGGGGTGCTGCACTCTCGGAGGTGCTGTCCTTTAAATGAGATGTTAAACCACCCTTCAGGTGGACATAAAAGTTCCCACGGCACTATTTCAAAGAGCGGGGGAGTTCTTCCCAGTGTCCTGGCCAATATTTATCCCTCAACCAACATTACTAAAACAGATTATCTTATCACGTTGCTGTTTGTGGGAGCTTGCTGTGACTATACTTCAGAAGTACATTATTGGTTGTAAAATGCTTTGGGACATCCTGAGGTTGCAAAACATGCAATATAAATGCAAGTTCTTTATTTTTTCTTTCTGTGCTGAGGGAATGCTGCATTGTCAGAGGAGCCATTCTTCCAGTATGTTAAAGATACATTTGGCACTTGAAGAACAGGGAGTTCTCCTGCTTACCTAGTCAATATTCCTCCCTCGACCAAAACCATTGGCCATTCATGTCATTGCTGTATGTGGCATCTTAATTGTACATAAAATGTCTAGCGATTGCCTACAGAATTACTGTGCATTAACTTAATTGTGCATGTGAAGAACTTTGAGATGTTTTGAGAGAATTTAGTCTTAAATTTAGACGTGAAAAAATAACTTGCATTTATATAGCACCTTTCACATCCTCAGGACATTCCAAAGTGCTTCACAGCCAATTAAATACTTTTTTGAAGTGTAGTCGCTATTGGTATAATATACAGGAGCAAAAACACAAACATTTTATATATAAAATATATAATACAAGACCACTATCTATATAATTAAAAGCCCCACATCTAGCCCATGTCTGTCACATCACATCATCCAGATGTGTCATACCTGATGGTGTCATTACTCTAGAGGTCAAAATTAGTGATCAGCTGAAATGAGGGTTTATCTCTTTTAGATCACTAAATATCTGATTAACTACATGTGGAGATCAAACCCTGTGATGCAGTCAGTAACTGCCAATGAGGAGTGAGTAAGCAGCAAAAAACAGAGTCATCAAATCATTCCATTTCTTTTTATTAAAGCTACCAATCCTGAACTGGCAAGTAGCAGGAAGGAACCAATCAAACTTTATTATAGTGGTTTGTGACGCCAACGTGAATTTTTTCTCTCAGTTGAAAAAGTAACATTTGTAACAGAATAAACCCATAAAAAATCTTACTCACGAGTTGCCTGGATATTGTACATCCCTGGAATATTCAATCTCAGAGAGGCCTGCTCCTATGTCAGGACCCTGAGGCTCAATTTGCAGTATTTGGCTCGAGGTTTAAGTACTGGGATGGGCTTTGTTTTTTCCTCCAAATGCCTTGATTCTTGCTAATGAATGATATTGGAATTGGGGGCAAGTAATAAATCATGATTTTATTTTAAAATTGACAGCAAAATAAGTTATTCATAATGTGTGCCAGGACTTGGTGTTAGTAAGTCCTCTGTCTAATAGTGGAAAAGCCTGGTGAGGTAATTGATTTTTTTCCCCATTAAAAATAGTAACAACACCAATAACAGCTTCCATTTATATGGCACCTTTTAATATAGAAAAACATCCGAAGGTGCTTCACAGGGGCGTAATGAAATAAATTGGATGCCAAGCCAAAGAAGGAGACATTAGGAAGGGTGACCAAAAGCAAGGTCAAAAGGGTGGGGTTTAAAGGAAGAGAGAGAGGTGGAGAGGCAGAGGGGTTTAGGGAGGGAGGAAATTCCTGAGTGAGAGGCCTAGACAGCCGCCAATGGTGAGGTGAAGGATGCACAAAAGAACAGAGTCAGAGAAACAGAGAGTTCTGGCGCGTTGTAGGGCTGGAACAGATAACAAGAGTAGGGAGTGTGAGGCTGTGAAAGGATTTAAACACTAGGATGAGAATTTTAAATTGTAAGCGTTGGGGGGACTTGGAGCCACTGTAGGTCAGTAAGGACAGGGGAGATGTGTCAGTAGGACCTGGTGTGTGCTAGGGTACAGGAAACAAAGTTTTGGATGAGCTGAAGTTTACAGGCGATGGGAAACCGGCCAGGAGACCATTGGAATAGTGGAGTCCGGAGGTGACAAAGGCATGGTTGAGGACTTTGGCAGCAGATGAGCTGAGGCAGGGACAGAGACGGTCGATGTTACAGAGGCGGAAGTAGGAGGTCTTGGTGAGGGAGCGGATATGGGGTCGGAGCTCAGCTCAGACTCGAGATTGCAAGCAGTCCGGTTGAGAAGATGCCTGGGAGGGGGATAGAATCAGTGGGGAAGCTTCCACTGAATCTCTGCCCATTTTCGGGGATGGGGAATGTACTCCAGAAATAGGTGGAGCTTCGTTTAAAGGGACAGCCTGCCATTACCTTCCCCACCACATATATAGGAACAGGAGTCGGCCATTCAGCCCCTCGAGCCTGTTCCGCCATTCAGAGATCGTGGCTGATCTGCGACCTAACTCCATATACCCGCCTTTGGCCCCTATCCCTTCATACCTTTGGTTAACAAAAATCTATCAATCTCCGATTTAAAATTGACAATTGACCCAGGATCAACTGCTGCTTGCGGAAGAGAGTTCCAAACTTCTACCACCCTTTGCATGTAGAAGTGTTTCCTAGCTTCACTCCTGAAAGGTCTGTCTCTAATTTTTAGACTATGCCCCCTAGTCCTAGACTTCCCCAACCAGCGGAAATAGGTTCTCTCTATCTACCCTATTATTTCCCCTTAATATCTTGAAAACTTCAATCAAATCACCCCTTAACCTAAATTCCAGGGAATACAACTCTAGTTTGTGTAATCTCTCCTCGTAATTTAACCCTTGGAGTCCAGGTATCATTCTGGTAAATCTACGCTGCCCTCCCTCCAAGGCGAATATATCCTTCCTACGGTGTGGTGCCCCAGAACTGAACACCGTACTCCAGGTGTGGTCTAACTAGGGCTTTGTATAGCTGGAGCACAACTATATAGCCAGACATATTTGGATCTGTCTGAGGAACAGGTTATGCGCAGGCTAAGATTCACCAGGGAGGTTGTGAAAGAACAGTGCCCCAAGCAGCCCAACTCCTGGACAGACACAGCACCACCAGTTGCTGATGGCACTGGAGCCGGGCATGCTGATTTAGGATTGACCCACCAATGAAGGGAGCTGAGTATCAGGCCCACAAAGTTCAAACAGGACAGTGAGTAGAAAAGAAATATAAGCACAAGTAGGACTCAATGGCCTGGGCTCTGGTCTGGACTTGCCTGGTTTAACCACATGCACCAACCTAACAGGGCAAACGTCCTGCATTGGTCACACCTGGATGACTCAGCAGGCTCCTTCATTGAGTAGCTCAGACGTACAAACCGGGGAGTTCCAGGGTTCAGTCAGCCGGCCGTGCTAAGTTAGCTGACCTCGTGGTCGAGTGGAAACCTCGAGTGATTGTTTAGGTCAGAATGTTTGGTGCTAGGATGTGCCCACATTCTGCACTGGCGCTACCGGAGGGGGAGGCTCCACAACTGCAACATAGGTTTGCAAAATTCCTCCAATAATATGTACTCCTGAACTTAAATTTTATACGGGATTGTATTCAATTTTTGTGCTGACTGTGGCTGTCCACGTATTAGGAACATAGGAACAGCAATTGGCCACTTAACCTCCTACTGATTACCACCTGCCGCTCTCCCACAGCTGATGAATCAGTACTCCTCCATGTTGAACACCACTTGGAAGAAGCACTGAGGGTAGCAAGGGCACAGAATGTACTCTGGGTGGGGGACTTCAATGTCCATCACCAAGAGTGGCTCGATAGCACCGCGACTGACCGAGCTGGCTGAGTCCTGAAGGACATAGCTGCCAGTCTGGGCCTGCGACAGGTGGTGAGAGAACCAACATGAGGGAAAACCTACTTGACCTCGCCCTCACTAATCTACCTGTCGCAGATGCATCTGTCCATGACAGTATTGGTAGCAGTGACCACCGCACAGTCATTGTGGAGACGAAGTCCCGTCTTCACACTGAGGACACCCTCCATTGTGTTGTGTGGCACTACCACCGTGCTAAATGGGATAGATTCAGAACAGATCTAGCAGCTCAAAACTGGGCATCCATGAGGTGCTGTGGGCCATCAGCAGCAGCAGAATTTTATTCCACCACAATCTGTAACCTCATGGCCTGGCATATCGCTCACTCTACCATTACCATCAAGCCAGGGGACCAACCCTGGTTCAATGAGGAGTGCAGAAGAGCATGCCAGGAGCAGCACCAGGTGTACCTAAAAATGAGGTGCCAACCTGGGGAAGCTGCAACACAGGACTACATGCATGCTAAAAAGCGGAAGCAGCATGCTATAGACAGGGCTAAGCGATCCCACAATCAATGGATCAGATCAAAGCTCTGCAGTCCTGCCACATCCAGTCATGAATGGTGGTGGACCATTAAACAACTAACGGGAGGAGGAGGCTCCATGAATATCCCCATCCTCAATGATGGTGGAGCCCAGCACGTGAGTGCAAAAGACAAGGCTGAAGCGTTTGCAACCATCTTCAGCCAGAAGTGCCGAGTGGATGATCCATATCGGCCTACTCCTGAGGTCCCCACACATCACAGAAGCCAGTCTTCAGCCAATTCGATTCACTCCACGTGGTATCAAGAAACGGCTCAGCGCACTGGATACAGCAAAGGTTATGGGCCCGACAACATCCTGGCTATCGTGCTGAAGACTTGTGCTCCAGAACTAGCCGCGCCTCTAGCCAAGCTGTTCCAGTACAGCTACAACACTGGCATCTATCCGACAATGTGGAAAACTGCCCAGGAATGTCCTGTCCACAAAAAGCAGGACAAATCCAATCAGGCCAATTATCGCCCCATCAGTCTACTCTCAATCATCAGCAAAGTGATGGAAGGTGTCATCAACAGTGCTATCAAGCGGCACTTACTCACCAATAACCTGCTCACTGATGCCCAGTTTGGGTTCCGCCAAGACCACTCGGCTCCCGACCTCATTACAGCCTTGGTCCAAACATGGACAAAGGAGCTGAATTCCAGAGGTGAAGTGAAAGTGACTGCCCTTGACATCAAGGCAGCATTTGACCGAGTGTGGCATCAAGAAGCCCTAGTAAAATTGAAGTCAATGGGAATCGGGGGGAAAACTCTCCACTGGCTGGAGTCATACCTAGCACAAAGGAAGATGGTTGTGGTGGTTGAAGGTCAATCATCACAGCCCCAGGACATCGCTGCAGGAGTTCCTCAGGGCAGTGTCCTAGGTCCAACCATCTTCAGCTGCTTCATCAATGACCTTCCCTCCAACATAAGGTCAGAAATGGGGATATTCGCTGATGACTGCACAGTGTTCAGCCCCATTCACAACTCCTCAGATAATGAAGCAGTCCATGCCCGCATACAACAAGACCTGGACGACGTTCAGGCTTGGGCTGATAAGTGGCAGGTAACATTTGTGCCACACAAGTGCCAGGCAATGACTATCTCCAACAAGCGAGAGTCTAACCAGCGCCCCTTGACGTTCAGTGGCATTACCATCGCCGAATCCCCCACCATTAACATCCTAGGGGTCACCATTGACCAGAAAATTAACTGGACCAGCCACATAAATACTGTGGCAACAAGAGCAGGTCAGAGGTTAGGTATTCTGCGGCGAGTGTCTCACCTCCTGACTCCCCAAAGCCTTTCCACCATCTACAAGGCACAAGTAAGGAGTGTGATGGAATACTCTCCACTTGCCTGGATGAGTGCAGCTCCAACAACACTCAAGAAGCTCGACACCATCCAGGACAAAGCAGCCCGCTTGATTGGCACCCCATCCACCACCTTAAACATTCACTCCCTCCACCACCGGCCTACCGTGGCTGCAGTGTGTACCATCTACAAGATGCACTGCAGCAACTCGCCAAGGTTCCTTTGGCAGCAACTCCCAAACCCGCGACCTCTACCACCTAGAAGGACAATGGCAGCAGGCGCATGGGAACACCACCACCTCCAAGTTCCCCTCCAAGTCACACACAATCCTGACTTGGAAATATATCGCCGATCCTTCATCATCGCTGGGTCAAAATCCTGGAACTCCCTCCCTAACAGCACTGTGGGCGCTTGAATGAACGAACGAACAATTGAATGAATGATCGAATGATCGAACGAACAATGCCAGTAGGACTGGCGTAAAACGGGTTTTTTCTTGGTTTATTGGAATAAATGTTATCTGCAGCATTTAATTGGATTATGATGGTGCTATGTGTTTGTACACTGTGGTGTTGAAATGGTTTTTGTTTTATGTGGAGTTAACTTTGAGATTTATTATTTTATATCTAAAAAGTTGTGTGGTATTGTTTAAGGGTATTTGTACTGTAAACATTATTGATTATTTGTAAAATTAATCATTGCATTTATATTAACTATAAGGCTGTTTTTAAGGCTTTATTTTTTACTGTGATGGATGAATGTAATGGATTTACTATGTAATGGATTTACTATGTAATTGATGAGTTGTACAGGTATTATTGTTTTTGAATAAAAATATTTAAATCGCAAAAAAAAACAGCACTGTGGGAGTACCTTCACCACACGGACTGCTGCGGTTCAAGAAGGCGGCTCACCACCACCTTCTCAAGGGTAATTAGGGATTGGCAATAAATGCTGGCCTTGCCAGCGACGCCCACATCCCAGAAACAAATATAAAAAAAAAGCCCCTCTGGCCTGTTCCACCATTCAATTAGATCACGGCTGATCTGTACCTCAACTCCATTTACTTGCCTTGGTTCCATATCGTTTTCTACTCTTACCCAACAAAAATCTATCGATCTCAGTCCTGAAAGCTCCAATTGACCCCCAGTATCCACAGCCTTTTGGGGGAGAGAATTCCAGATTTCCACTACTTTTTGTGTGAAGAAGTGCTTCCTGATTTCACTCCTGAACGGCCCAGCTCTAATTTTAAGATTATGCCCCCTTGTTCTGGACTCCCGCACCAGAGGAAATAGTTTTTCTCTATCTACCCTATCATATCCCTTCCTTATTTTAAACACAACAATCAGATCACCCCTCAATCTTATGAACTTTCAAAGGAATACAAGCCACCTCATAATTTAACCCTTTAAGCCCGGGCATCATTCTGGTGAATCTGCGCTGCACCCCCTCCAAGGCCAATACTGTATATCCTTGCAGAGGTGCGGTGCCTAGAAATGAACGCAGTACTCCAGCTGTGGTCTGACCAAGGCTCTGTACAGCTGAAGCACAACTTCCACCCCTTTGTATTCCAACCCCCTTGAGCTAAAGACCAACATTCCATTAGCCTTTTTGGTTAATTTTTGTACCTGTGCACTAGCTTTTAGTGATTTGTGTATCTGGACACCCAAATCCCTTTGCTCCTCCACATTTACTAATCTCTCTCCATTAAGAAAATACTCCGAGATTTGTCTTTCTTGGATCCAAAGTGGATTATCGCGCACTTTCCCACATTGAACTCCATCTGCCATAATTTTGCTCACTCACTTAGTCTGTAACCTCTTGCTCCCATCTACACAATTTACTGTTCCTCCTAACTTAGTTTCACATTAATTAAAGATTGTCACACACTACTGGAAATCTATCAGTGATGGACTTCAAGGAAATTTAATGGGCCAGAATTTTCTGTCAAAATAATGGCGAGGCTCATGGCGCTATCCATTATTTATGTACAAATGGTACAGCAACTTCAGACGAAGGACAGATGTGCAGTTAAACGCAAAAATCAAAATGTTGTTGTCCAAGCTGTGCCGCTCTGCCATTAGCTTCACGATAACGGCATCTCGCTGTCTGCCTCACCATTGAAATGCATTGAATGGCATGAAGTTCCTGTATTTACGTGGTAGATACAAACTAAACTCGCCATAGAAAGTTAAGTCTTGTCCATTTCAGTCTAAGTACCCTTTTAACAATGTGATAACTGTTAATTACTCTCTGGTGTATGCTTGTTAATAGGGTACTTAGGTCCCAGATGCCCAGTTTTCCCTCGCTGCAACGTTATCAGCTCACACTTTCAGCAACTTGCCACGCAAAAAAATGAAAAACCTACACGTGCAAGGACAAGTCTAACTAATGGCAGATGTCCTGCTACAGCAAATTATGGCCCAATGTATTTGATGACATTATGTCCACATGCAGCAAGACCTGGACAAAATCCAGGCTTGGGCTGATAAGTGGCAAGTAACATTCGCGCTACACAAGTGCCCATTCACAGTTTCGCACATGCGCAAAATTTACAGTTGGAAAAGCCGGCCCTGGGCTACGCGGGACCAGCAGAGAGCTGCGTAGCCACGCAGCTTAGAGGGAATGTTGCTCCTGACTCCCCAAAGCTTTTCCACTACCTACAAGGCATAATTCAGGAGTGTGATGGAATACTTTCCACTTGCCTGGATGGGTGCAGCTCCAACAAGCTCGACACCATCCAGGACAAAGCAGCCCACTTGATTGGCACCCCATCCACCACCTTAAACATTCACTCCCTCTACCACCAGCGCAACATGGCTGCAGTGTGTACCATCTACAAGATGCACTGCAGCAACTCGCCAAGATTTCTTCGACAGCACCTCCCAAACCCGCGACCTCTTCCACCTAGAAGGACAAGGGCAGCAAGTGCATGGGAATACCACCACCTCCAAGTTATCCTCCAAGTAAGTCACACCCGAAACGTTAACTCTGTTTCTCTCTCCACAGATGCTGCCTGACCTGCTGAGTATTTCCAACATTTTCTCTTTTTATTTCAGATTTCCAGCATCTGCAGTATTTTGCTTTTGTATTAGTGTTTAATTCACTGCCACTTTTCTTCTAGGAATACCCACCTTGAAGAAGTTTTGCTCTTCTCTCCGACGGGATTTCCATTTGTCTCTTTTACCTTGTTCATCTTCATTGCTTTCTGTTTCCCTTCTCGTGTTTGATCAGGTATCTACCAAAACTCGCTTTCACAGCCACATATCTTTCCTCAGCAACTGTCTCCGGCTCCGACTTACTCCACGTGGATTCCAACTGAAATTCCACCCCTCGTGTTTTGGATCCACCCAGGACGACAGATATCTCCAAGATATTCAGCATTCCTTGAACCACTGCTCTCGCCGTATCTTGAGATCCACGCTGAATGCCATGCGCCGCCACATGAAGACTCTCGACCTCTCTCTTCAGCAGCACTGACTCACTCTATCTCAAAGCTGTCCTGGTCCGCAGTTCCATTTCATCCTTCGCCTCACCCGGCGCTTTAACAAAAAACTTTTTTTCTTCCTTTCAGGTGTCGAGGATCATAAGCTTCAACAACTCGACACCAATGCCCCTCCGGAACCTTCTTCCCCTTCACTTTCCTCTGACCCCATCCCTTCTTCCAATCTCACCCCCTGCTGTGTTTTTATCATCCCCTCTGACCTTCCCCTCTCTGACCCCGAACGATCAGTCCTCAGCAAAGGCCTGAGCTTCATCCCCTTACGCCCCCACCTCAATGAATTTCGAGCTCGGCACGACGCTGAGCTCTTTTTCCGTCGCCTTCGTCTCCGTGCCCACTTCTTTAGCCAGGAGTCTTCCCCCCCACACAGCTGACCCTTTCTCCCACTTTCAGAATTCTCGTTCTACCTGGACCCCTCCCTCTGGCCTCTTAACCTCTCTAGATCTTTTCATTGCAAACTGCCGGCGTGACATCGGCCATCTCAATTTCTCTGTTCCCCTTACCCACTCCAACCTACCTCCCTCTAAACTTGCAGCACTCCATTCTCTCAGATCCAACCCCAACATTGTCATTAAACCTGCTGACAAAGGTGGTGCTGTTGTTGTTTGGCGAACCGACCTCTACCTAGCGGAGGCTGAATGCCAACTCTCCGACACCTCCTCCTACCTCCCCCTGGACCATGACCCCACTACCGAACATCAAGCCACCATTTCCAAGACTGTCACTGACCTCATCTCCTCTGGAGATCTTCCCTCCACGGCCGCCAACCTCATAGTTCCCCAACCCCGCACAGCCCGCTTCTACCTCCTTCCCAAGATCCACAAACAGGACTGCCCTGGTAGACCCATCGTTTTAGCCTGTTCTTGCCCCATGGAACTTATCTCTTCCTATCTTGACTCTATTTTTTCTCCCCTTGTTCAGTCTCTTCCCACCTACATCCGTGACTCTTCCGACGCCCTCCACCACTTTACCAGTTTCCTAGCCCCAACTGTCTCCTTTTCACTATGGACGTCCAATCCCTCTACATCTCCATCCCCCACCAGGATGGCCTGAGGGCGCTCCGCTTCTTCCTTGAACAGAGGCCCAATCAGTCCCCATCCACCACCACCCTCCTTCGCCTGGTTGAACTTGTTCTCACATTGAACAACTTCTCCTTTGACTCCACTCACTTCCTCCAAATTAAAGGTGTTGCTATGGGAACCCGCATGGGTCCTAGCTATGCCTGCCTTTTCATGGGATATGTGGAACATTCTTTGTTCCAGTCCTACTCAGGTCCCCTCCCTCACCTCTTTTTCCGGTACATTGATGACTGTATCGGTGCTGTTTCCTGCTCTCGCCCTGAACTAGAAAATTTCATTCACTTTGCTTCCAATTTCCACCCTTCCCTCACCTTCACATCTCCGACTCTTCCCTTCCCTTCTCTTCCTCGACTTCCCTGTCTCCATCTCTGGGGATAGGTTATTGACAAACATTCACTACAAGCCCACTGACTCCCACAGCTACCTGGACTACACTTCCTCCCACCCCGCTTCCTGTAAGGACTCTATTCCATTCTCCCAGTTTCTCCGTCTCCGCTGCATCTGCTCTGACGATGCCACCTTCCATACTAGTGCTTCCGACATGTCTTCCTTTTTTCCTCAAACGAGGATTCCCCTCTACTGTAGTTGATACGGCCCTTGACCGTGTCCATTCTATTTCCCGCACTTCTGCTCTCACCCCTTCCTCTCCCTCCTGGAACCACGATAGGGTTCCCCTTGTCCTCACCTTTCACCCCACCAGCCTCCACATTCAACGGATCATCCTCCGCCATTTCCGCCACCTCCAGCGTGATCCCACCACCAAACACATCTTCCCCTCACCTCCCCTTTCAGCATTCCGAAGGAACCGCTCCCTCCGTGACACCCTAGTCCACTCCTCTATCACCCCCAACACCCCTTCCCTTTCGCCCGGCACCTTCACGTGCAAGCGCAGGAGATGCAACACATGCCCTTTTACCTCCTCCCTTCCCACTGTCCAGGGCCCCAAATACTCCTTCCAGGTGAAACAGCGATTTAATTGTACTTCTTGCAATTTATTATACTGTATTCGCTGCTCACGATGTGGTCTCCTCTACATTGGGGAGACCAAACGCAGATTGGGTGACTGCTTTGCGGAACACCTCCATTCAGTCCGTAAGGGTGACCCCGAGCTTCCGGTCGCCTGTCACTTTAATTCTCCGCTCCACTCCCACTCGGACCTCACCGTCCTCGGCCTCTTACACTGTTCCAATGAAGCTCAACATAAGCTCGAGGAACAGCACCTCATCTTTCGATTAGGCACGTTACAGCCTTCTGGACTAACATCGAGTTCAACAATTTCAGACCATAACCTCAGCCCCTATCTTTTTAAAAAAAAAAAATTTCTCTCTCACATGGGAGCTGTCGATCATTCTGCCATTGCCATTTACACTTCATCTAGAGTCATCTTTTGTTTCTTAACTTGTCCCATTACCATCTCCTTTTGCCTTGCACCATCATCCCTTTTGTCTCTTAATCTCTCCTGCCTTCCGTGAATTGGGTCTGTGGTGGAACCGCAAGCCCAATTCACGTACGGATCGGAGTCAAGCAAGGCTGTGTCATCGCACCAACGCTCTTCTCGATCTTCCTGGCTGCAATGCTCCATCTCACCCTCAGTAAACTCCCTGCTGGAGTGGAGCTAATCTACAGAACAAACAGGAAACTGTTCAAACTCCGTCGCCTCCAGTCCAGATCCAAGGTCGCCCCACCCTCTGTCATCGAATTACAGTATGCAGACGACGCTTGCGTCCGCGCACACTGAGGCCGAACTCCAAACCATCGTCAACACCTTCAACGAAGCGTACGAGAGAATGGGCCTTACACGAAACATCCGTAAGACAAAGGTCCTCTACCAACCTGCCCCCGCCACACAGTACTGCCCCCCGGTTATCAAAATCCACGACAAGGCCTTGGACAACGTGGACCACTTTCCATACCTCGGGAGTCTACTGTCAACAAGGGCAGACATCGATGACGAAGTCCAACACCGCCTTCAGTGTGCCAGTGCAGCCTTTGGTCGCCTGAGGAAGAGAGTGTTTGAAGACCAGGCCCTCAAACCCGGCACCAAGCTCATGGTCTACAGAGCAGTAGTGATACCCGCCCTCCTGTATGCCTCAGAGACATGGACCATGTACAGCAGGCATCTCAAAGCACTGGAGAGGTACCACCAACGCTGCCTCCGCAAGATCCTGCAAATCCATTGGCAGGATAGGTGCACCAACGTCAGAGTTCTCGCTCAGGCCAACATCCCCAGCATCGAAGCTTTGACCACGCTCGATCAGCTCCGATGGACGGGCCACATTGTCCGCATGCCCGATACGAGACTCCCAAAACAAGCGCTCTACTCAGAGCTCCGACACGGCAAGAGAGCCCCAGGTGGGCAGAGGAAACGCTTCAAGGACACCCTCAAAGCCTCCTTGAAAAAGTGTAACATCCCCACCGACACCTGGGAATCCCTGGCCCAAGACCGCACAAAGTGGAGAAGCATCCGGGAAGGCGCCGAACACCTCGAGTCTCTTCGCCGGGAGCAAGCGGAAGCCAAGTGCAAACAGCGCAAGGAGCGCACGTCAACCCAAGCACTCCACCCACCCGCCCCTTCAACCACCGTCTGCCCCACCTGTGACAGAGACTGTCGGTCCCGCATTGGACTCATCAGTCACCTGAGAACTCATTTATAATGTGGAAGCAAGTCATCCTCGGTTTCGAGGGACTGCCTAAGAAGAAGACCCTGCCTTCCATTCTATCACAGACCTTCCCTTTTGTTCTTTCCTCCCCTCCCCCCTTTCCCTGCCCCTACACTTGCTTAAAAACCTGTTCCATCTTCAACTTTTTCCAGTTCTGACGGAGGGTCATCGACCTGAAACGTTAACTCTGTTTCTCTCTCCACTAATGCTGCCTGACCTGCTGAGTATTTCCAGCATTTTCTCTTTTTAAGTCACACACCATCCTGACTTGGAAATATATCACCGTTCCTTCATCGTCACTGGATCAGAATCTTGGAACTCCCTGTTGGGAAGGGAGTTCCAGGATTTTGATCCAAGGATGATGAATGAACAGTCGATATATGTCCAAGTTAGGATGGTGTGTGACTTGGAGGAGAACTTGGAGGTGGTGGTGTTCCCATGCGCTTGCTGCCCTCATCTTTCTAGGTGGCAGAGGTCGCGGGCTGGTGAGGTGCTGCTGATGAAATTACTCTTAGTTGCTGCTGGGTTTGATGTGGCATTTGGCAAAGAGGTGAGGCTGAGTATTGTTTTGGGAGCTACAAACACCCTGCATAATGGAGATGAGGAAGATTAGTTCGTAAGGGAGCTACAGATGCAGGTGCAGTGAACTTTGAGACGTTTTGGCCATACTTGTCGCTACCCCCCGGAACTACTCCTGGGTGTCAGCAGAGTGCTGCTTCTGCTGCCTCTGTTTCACAAGGCAGACTGTCACGGAGCTGTGCCAGCTGTTGCCAGTTGATTTGTGCCCAACATCTGGATCAGGGAAGGCTCTTTCCGTCGGGATGAAAATTACTGCATTGTGAAGCTTCCTTTGCCGCTGGATCCTTCCAAGCAACGTCAGGAGTCAACCTGCCACATCTAACTTAACTATTATATTTGCAAGGACCAACACCTTCATCACTACTCCCTGCAGAGAGAAGGCATCAGCTGAACGGGATGCATAGCTTTCACTGGCTGACGGGTCCATCGATTGCAAAGAACCGCACATGGAACCTATGTGGGCACCAGGCCTCTTCATACCAACCGCATGGCTTTCATGAAGAGAAAGGGTTTGTGCTCGATTTAATCTTCAGGAAATATCAGATCACAGATACATCATCAGGCATGTCAGTGACCACTATCCAGGAAGCAGCTATGACGTTTTCGTAGTCCAGGACGCCCCACTGTTTGAAGGGCGAGAAACACAGAGGACAGGCTGTTCTTAGGAGACCAGGGCTGCTGACCCCACTGAAAAAGCCACTAACAGCAATGTATTACTGCTCCTTGGCTGCACCTTAAAATGTGTCGGGATTCAGCACAATTAAAGAGTGCGTGCAAAACCCCTTACTCTGTATTAGTACCCTATCGAGCAGGTTAGCTAGTCATTCATCTCATTGCTGTTTGTGGGAGCTTGCTGTGCACAGATTGGCTGCCCTGCTTGCCTACAGAACACCACTTCAAAAGTATCTCATTAACACCCTCCCCCCTACGTTGACACCCAGTCCTTTCATTAACCCCCGTTTGCAGTGTGCCACTATGGCCCCACACAGCACTCTATCTCATACTCGAGTCCAGCAATACGCCGTGCCAGGCTCTAGGGAGCTGCGACGCGCTCTAACCTCTCCCTTTCTGCAAACTGGAGGAAAACGAAAGTGAAAGAACCGGAGGGCGAGAAACGAAACTCGGTGTCTGGAGGAGTGAGGAGTGAGGAGGCAGACTGCGTTGAGCTGGGGACCCACCGCTTACACTGACGGAAGCCGAGGCTGTGACTGCGAACACTGGCTGTAACTGTGAGTTCGTTCATTTTTCATTGGGGTCCTCCATTGAACGGCGCACAGTAATGTTGCAGCGACATAATGGGCCTGTATTTATAAGCAGTGCATCTTATACAAGGGTAGGGGAGAAAATTCATAGCTAACCTCTCAAAACAGTAGCTAATCTACACGAATGTCTCCTATCAACTAGCTAATTAATAGTGAATGTGATCAGGTGTCAGCCTTGGCTCAGTGGGTAGCTGTCTCTCACCTGAGTCAGAAGGTTGTGGGTTGGAGTCTTACCCCAGAGACTTGAGCACCGAATCAAGGCTGACACTCTTACTGTTGGCAGTGCCGTCTTTTGGATGAGACGTTAAACCGAGGCCCTGCTGCCCTCTCAGGTGGACGTAAAAGATCCCACGGTACTATTCGAAGATCAGGGAGACTTGCATTTATAGAGCGTCTTTCATGACCTCAGGACATCCCAAAGCGCTTTACAGCTTTTGAAGCGTAGTAACTGTTGTAATGTAGGAAACACGGCAGCCAATTTTTGCACAGCAAGGTTCCACAAACAGCGATGTGACAGTAATGTGTTATAGTGATGTTGGTTGAGGGATAAATATTGGCCAGGACACCAGGGAGAACGCCCCTGCTCTTCTTTAAATTAGTGCCATGGGATTCTTTTACACCCACCTGAGGGGGCAGGCGGGGCCTCGGTTTAACGTCTCATCCGAAGGACGGCACCTCCAACAGTTTCGGCACTCTCTCGGTACTGAAGCTGGGAGTGTCAGCCTGGATTATGTGCTTAAGTCTTGTGGATTGAACCCACGACTTTCTAACTCTGAGGCGATCCACTGAGCCACTACATATACTTGTACTGTGCTCTCTCCCTGTAGTTACAATGTAAATATTTAGGGAGTGGGGAGGAGACAGTGCCTGCTGTCTAAGCATTTAAATTGATGTCTAGTAGGTTTGCAAAGTACCCAAGAGTTTGCACAGACTCCCTGAGCATTTTGTAATCCAGGTTTGACATCACACTGGATTTACACCCCACGTGATGAGACTCTGGAATCTTGACTCTAGGTTGAAGCTGTAAGTTTCGTGCCTGCTTTGCTCTGGAGTCAGGTCAGTTCAGGCCAGGAAATTACTTTGCACAGATGCTAAATTTGTAGTGTAACTGCACCCTAAGAGTATTGCACAAGAACTGTATTGCGTTTGCAATTTGGGCCCTCTCCATATACGTTTCCCTGTGCCTAGCACTAAGGGCCACTTCTACAAGCAAGCTCAGGTTTCTCATGAACCGTAATATGATCTTATATGGGAAGTAATCGGAATCGGGAAAGTAGTGTGTCCAGTTTACAATACCTCATTTAGCATCAATGGGGGAGGTACTTTTGACATTGGCCGATAGTGTAGATCGGGCAATATCGTATCAGCCGCCCATTCTACATCTTTCTCGGTTTTCATTCCCACTGAAGTCATCGGAAGGTCCTATGTTCAAACTTCAAACACGTGCAATGAAATTTTTCCAAATATTAAAAAAAAAGTAAAACAAAATGTTTTGGAGTCAGAGAAATCATCCCACAATTTCCTTATCCTGGAGCAGGGGTTCTCATACCTTTTGCTTCTGAGGCCCCCGGCCCCCGTGTTATAAAAATTCCACAGACCCCCTGTAACACAACACAAGTATTTTTTCTGTATAAAAATTAGTTATACAATTAAACATATTTATTATTTTTGTTTTACTTCCTTAATGTGAAAATTGTTGTTGGTGCTGAGCAACGATTCTGTCAAGATGGGGAGGTATCGTCGACAAGCACATGCGCGTGTCATGGTCAGTGTTCATCCTAGCTCGGTACTTTCATTGATGTCCTTGCTGAACATCTAGCTTTGCATCAGTAGGTTGTACTAAATGGGACCAATGCTTTCAGTGCTGCAGAAGAAGTGGTGCTGTATTCATCGGAGCATTCACACCAGAATGTCTCCAGCGACATTTCACTGACTTGGTTCTGAGGGAGCTGTCTGATGAAATATCATTGAGCTCTTCTAATAGCCTTGATGGGACAGAGGGTGGCAGTTTAGCTTCAATATTCTTACTAAAGGGGTTTGTAGCAGATTGTTCCGTCGTGAGTTCTAGAAAATAAGTATTAAATTTGTTGACCAGAAAGATCGCTACCAGCTGTGGTTTGATTACATCAAGATGTGGAGATGCCGGCGTTGGACTGGGGTGGACAAAAATGAGAAGTCGCACAACACCAGGTTATAGTCCAACAGATTTATTTAATTTTACAAGCTTTCGGAGCTGTCGCTCCTTCGTCAGGTAAGTTAGCAATGAGAGAATCTCCCAGAATTCACAATTTAAACCCAGACAAAATCTATTCACATTATTCGCTACAACAAAGAGCACAGCCAAGACAATGAGATGTGTCCCAGGGGGTCCAACGTGTCAAACCACCTGCTGGCTGCATATCCTGTCAATTTGTGTTCTTGTGTTAGCCTTTTTAAAAAAAAAACCAAAAAAAAAACCCCCAAAAAAAACACCTGGGAAGACCGGCCATGATGTCAAGTCACGTTCTGTATCGTGACATGAACCCGATATCGCGATTGAGGCCATCCTCATGAGTGCGGAACTTGGCTATCAGTTTCTGCTCTATGATTTTGCGCTGTCGTGTATCTCGAAGGCCGCCTTGGAGAACGCTTACCCGCAGATCCGAGGCTGAATGCCCCTGGCTGCTGAAGTGTTCCCCGACTGGGAGGCAACCCTCCTGCCTGGCGATTGTTGCGCGGTGTCCGTTCATACGTTGTCTCAGTGTCTGCATGGTCTCGCCGATGTACCATGCTCTGGAGCATCCTTTACTGCAACGTATCAGGTAGACAACGTTGGCCGAGTCACATGAGTATGTACCGTGTACCTGGTGGGTAGTGTCCTCACGTGTAATGATGGTATCTGTGTCCATGATTTGGCATGTCTTGCAGAGGTTGCCGTGGCAGGGTTGTGTGGTGTCTTGGTTGCTGTTCTCCTGAAAGATGGGTAATCTGCTGCGAACGATGGTACTTTTGAGGTTAGGCGGCTGCTTGAAGGCGAGTAGTGGAGGCGTGGGGATGGCCTTAGCAAGGTGTTCGTCGTCATCGATGACATGTTGAAGGCTGCGAAGAACATGGCGTAGTTTTTCCGCTCCGGGGAAGTACTGGACGACGTAGGGTACTCTGTTGGTTGTGTCCCGTGTTCGTCTTCTGAGGAGGTCTATGCGGTTTTTCGCTGTGGCCCGTCGATCGACAGTTCCGACGGGCCACAGCGAAAAACCGCATAGACCTCCTCAGAAGACGAACACGGGACACAACCAACAGAGTACCCTACGTCGTCCAGTACTTCCCCGGAGCGGAAAAACTACGCCATGTTCTTCGCAGCCTTCAACATGTCATCGATGACGACGAACACCTTGCTAAGGCCATCCCCACGCCTCCACTACTCGCCTTCAAGCAGCCGCCTAACCTCAAAAGTACCATCGTTCGCAGCAGATTACCCATCTTTCAGGAGAACAGCAACCAAGACACCACACAACCCTGCCACGGCAACCTCTGCAAGACATGCCAAATCATGGACACAGATACCATCATTACACGTGAGGACACTACCCACCAGGTACACGGTACATACTCATGTGACTCGGCCAACGTTGTCTACCTGATACGTTGCAGTAAAGGATGCTCCAGAGCATGGTACATCGGCGAGACCATGCAGACACTGAGACAACGTATGAACGGACACCGCGCAACAATCGCCAGGCAGGAGGGTTGCCTCCCAGTCGGGGAACACTTCAGCAGCCAGGGGCATTCAGCCTCGGATCTGCGGGTAAGCGTTCTCCAAGGCGGCCTTCGAGATACACGACAGCGCAAAATCATAGAGCAGAAACTGATAGCCAAGTTCCGCACTCATGAGGATGGCCTCAATCGCGATATCGGGTTCATGTCACGATACAGAACGTGACTTGACATCATGGCCGGTCTTCCCAGGTGTTTTTTTTGGGGGGTTTTTTTTTGGTTTTTTTTTTTAAAAAGGCTAACACAAGAACACAAATTGACAGGATATGCAGCCAGCAGGTGGTTTGACACGTTGGACCCCCTGGGACACATCTCATTGTCTTGGCTGTGCTCTTTGTTGTAGCGAATAATGTGAATAGATTTTGTCTGGGTTTAAATTGTGAATTCTGGGAGATTCTCTCATTGCTAACTTACCTGACGAAGGAGCGACAGCTCCGAAAGCTTGTAAAATTAAATAAATCTGTTGGACTATAACCTGGTGTTGTGCGACTTCTCATTTTTGATTACATCAAAGTCAACGTTTCTTTCTTGAAAGAATGAATGTAAGAGCTCAAACGTACCCATAGTCCCCCCGACATACAAGAACTTTTCAGAATTACAGTTTCCTTTTCAATGAGTCAATTCTTTCACGCTGGGCAAAAAAATGAGTTCTCCTACGTTGCATAGATTTATTCAGCTTCTTTATTTGACTGAATATGTCTGCGAGGTAACCCAGTTTAGCCAGCCACACATCATTCAGTACCTCGGCAAGGTCAGCTTTCTTAACAGCGAAGAAAGTGTGTACCTCTTCCCTGAGATGAAATATATGGGTAGGCATTCTGTCTCGAGATAGCCCTCTCACCTCTGTGCATGAGCACGGAATTGTACTCTGCACCCACTTCCTCACACAGTGCAACAAAACACCTGGTGTTTGTTGCTCTGGATTAATAAAATTAACGAGTGTTAACGCAGCGTTGAGAACACCGTGAAGACCTGGTTCATTATCTTTCGCAGCAAGCGCCTCTTGGTGTAAAAAGCAATGGGCCGGATTTTGCGACCCCTGCGGGTACGTACGCGTCCATAGGGGCCGCGCAAGTGCCAGTTTCAGGTGTGTGAAGCGCATGCGCTGAAACCCGGCACTTGCGATCTGTCAAGAATTCTCTTGACCAATCATCCGCATGCCCAAGAAAAGTGCCTCTGCGGTTGGAGAGTTGCACTGTTTGCACAACCTCCGCCCGCTGAATGCCAGTCAAATTCTTACGCCTGGTAAAAGCGGGCATAAGGCCTGCTTTTACCAGATTAAGAGTTTTAAAAAATAGAAAAATGAAATTTTATCACTCATTTATAAATTAAAAATACTCTTCAAAAAGGTAAGTTTATTTTTAGCCCCATAAAAACATTACATTTTTTTCCAAAAAATTAAATTTTTGTTTAAAATATTTAATTAAATGGCATTTTAATTAATTTTAAATGTAATTAAAAAAAAATGTATTTAATGTGTTGGTGTATTTTTTAGGTGATCCCCATTCATACTTTTGACAGTTCTGTATGTATGGACCTGTCAAAAGGTTGAATGGGGATTCTCTTATTCCATTGGTTGGGCCAGCCCACGTGATCCCAGGAGTGCCTACGAACCGCATGCGCCCCTGGGATACGTGGGGCTCTGCCCGCGCGGACCCGGGGAGACCCAGGATTGGAAGCCGCTATTCCACCCGGGCCACCGGGTACTTTCGTAGACATTTTGCAGGTTGGAGGCGTCCGCCCGCGGGAAGCCTCCGATCGCAAATGTTGGCCCAATGTGTCCAAATAGCGCGAGGTGCAGCGGCTTTTATTTTTTGCACAACATTAGAATGCTTTCCGGTCATTGCTGCAGCCCCATCAGTGCAGACCCCAATGCAATTTGTCCAGCTGATTTCTGCTGAAGTCATGAAATCATCCAACAATTTGAAAATATCGTCTGACTTGACTCGTCTATTGTTGTCTTGAGCACTTTGCAAAACAAAAAGTAGTCTTTTATTTCCTTATTCCCCCTTGTTCTGGACTCCCCCACCAGAGGAAATAGTTTCTCTCTATCTACCCTATCAAATCCTTTAATCATCTTTAACACCTCAATTAGATCAGCCCTTAATCTTCTATACTCGAGGGAAGACAAGCCTAGACTGTGCAACGTGTTCTCATAATTTAACCCTTTTAGTCCTGGTATCATACTGGTGAATCTGCGCTGTTTTGTTAATTAATAGATTGTTTATTACCTCATGATATATCATGTATGCTTTTGAATTGAAAATTTTATTTTTTGCAGCCCGTGGAAGAAAATGGCAACATCAGTGCCAGCAAATTCTGATGCTCCACACAAATATGTGGAGGAACTTCAATTGCGTGCAGGTAGAATTGGAGAGACCTTGAATTGGAAAAACTCACAAAGCGGACCCCCTCACAACATCGTGTAAGTAATTTAGGAATATATTTCTTTAACCTTGCCCTGCACAATGCATGACTCCACACCAAGAACCCCTCCATGGCCTCTCCCCCTCCCTATCTCTGTAACGTCCTCCAATCCTACAACCCTCCAAGATCTCTCTAACCTCCTACAACCCTCCGAGATCTCTGTAACCTCCTTCAGGTCTATAACCTGCCGAGATATCCGCGCTCTTCCAATTCTGGCCTCTTGCGCATCCCCTATTTTCATCGCTCTACCATTGGCAGCCGTGCCTTCAGCTGGAGTTCCCTCCCTAAACTACTTGGTCTCTCTACCTCTCTTTCCTCCTTTAAGGCGCTCCTTAAAACCTACCTCTTTGACCAAGCTTTTGGTCACCTGTCCTAATATCTCCTTATGTAACGCTCCTGTGAAGCACCTTGATGTATCACGATGTTAAAGGTGCTATATAAATACAAGTTGTTGTTGAGTGCATCGTGTAAATTCTCTTGGAAGTTCAGTGCCAATTGGTTTGAACTTTCAGCTAGCCAGGGACATGCACGCATATTATTGTTAGAATTTGGGCGTTCTGTTTGTTATATGACCAATTTTCGAGTGCCAGCAGGGAACTTTGTTCACCAGTTGTGCTGGGTACGGTAGTGTCGTGGTTATGTTAATGGCATAGTAATCCAGAGGCCTCGGCTAATCCAGAGAATGAGAGTTCAAATCTCACCATGGGCAGTTTGAGAATTTGAATTCAGTTTTTAAAAAGCCAGTATCGGGAAAAGTGGCCATGAAGCTGTCGGGTTTCGTAAAAATCCAACTGGTTCACTATTGTCCTTCAGGGAAGGACACCTACCAACGTAACCCAGTCTGGTTTATAAGTGACTCCAGTCCCACACCAATGTGATTGACTCTTAACTACCCTCTGAAGTGGCCTAGCAAGCCCCTCCGTTGTATCAAAACTGCGACAAAGAATCCTAACACTGTGGGAGCACTTTCACCACACGGACTGCAGTGGTTCAATAAGCAGACCCACCACCACCTTGGGGCAACTAGGGATAGGCAATAAATGCCAGCCTTGTCAGCGATGCCAACATCCCAAGAATGAATAAAGAAAAAGAAGGAACTGATCACTTATTTATTAATGCTCATAGCAACAAGCCAGTTTCCGTGGCCATTCCATGCCTCCAGTGAATGGGTTAGTGTACCACAGGAATAACAATTAATCCTTTATCAAGCTACACATTGGAAAGGTGTGCAGGATACTTATTACACTCTGGTCCCATAGGTGGACAAGACATCACAGAGAGATGCTATATTTCAGATTAACATGGAAATTGCTCAACGATAAAAAGACCAGGGTCCATCTAGTTCCCCTTCTACCATCCTGGTAGACGCTCGATACAACGATAATGGATTGTTGACTAATCATAACAATCAATCTCGATCAATGAGTCTACAACAGACCCAGATGTGTGGTGAGAAAAACCCCAGTGGTGGAAAACATTGGGAACCATGGGTCCAAAATCACCTGTTCCTCCCAGGCATGGACCACATATCATGTCTCAAATTACAGTACTCACATACTGTATCCCAAAATGTCAAATGAGAAATAATAAATCAAAATCTGTATTTATTGCAAGGTGTGCATATGTATATACATAAATATATTAAACTTTTACTGGTACTGTAAACTGAGACCAAAATGAGAGTGTGTTGAAATTCTTGGACTTATTTTTCAGAGTTATTAACTCAGACTTCGATGACTATAACATGGCCACTTAGCTCCTTTTGTGTGTTGTCAAGCAAGGCTCCACGCTAAGAGCCCAAGATCACTAATTTACCCTATATTTCTGTGGATGTTGGCTGTGGTTGGAGAAATGGCAGGTGCATTTTAATGTAGGGAAATATAAGGTTATGAGATTTGAGAGAGGGAAGATTGATGTGGGTTATGTGCTAACTCTTTCTTGAAAATTCTTTCTTCACCCATTTTATATTACATAGAATATACATCACAGAAACAGGTCATTTGGCCCAACTGGACTATGCCGGTGTTTATGCTCCACATGAGCCTCCTCCCTCCCCTCTTCATCTCACCCCATCAGCATATCCTTCTATTCCTTTCTCCCTCGTGTACTCATCGAGATTCCCCTTAAAGGCATCTATGTTATTCGCCTCAACTACTCCTAGTAGCGAGTTCCACATTCTAACCACTCTCTGGGTAAAGAAGTTTCTCCTGAATTCCCTATTGGATTTATTAGTGACTATCTTATATTTATGGCCTAGTTTTGGACTCCCCACAAGTGGAAACATCTTCTCTATGTCTCCCCTATTAAATCCTTTCATGATTTTAAAGACCTCTATCTGGTCGCCTCTCAGCCTTCTCTTTTCTAGAGAAAAGAGCCCCAGCCTGTTAATTCTTTCTGGCACACTGGTTGCTGCTCCAACGCACTTGCACTGATGGAGTGGAATGGAGCAGAGCGGGTCTGCAGGAATCTCTAGGCCCCTAATCTAATATTCTCAGCTGTCTTATATATCAATAAAGGTACAGACTGGAAGGAAGAAACATGTGACTTGCTGCTCTTAGCCCAATGCTCTTTTTGCTTTACTTTAGGTTCACATACTGTGCAAAAATTGGTAATGAACTATTCCCCGAAGCCCATGGCAAAACCAAGAAGGAAGCTAAGTACAATGCAGCTAAAAGTGCTGTTGAGACGTTGAAACTTCAGAATGCGATACATGACATGGTGAGTAACATGTGTTGCACTTTACTCCTTAACTCTCGTTTTAGAAACTCAATTATGGTTTTATTTTTTAGACTTCCTTTTTAATGTTCTTCAACGAGGGAGTGCTGCATTATCTTTCGGATGAGACATTATACCCAGGCTCCATCTGCCCGCTCAGGTGGGTGTGAGAGATCCCACGGCCACTACTCAAAGAAGAGCAGGGGATGTTTCCTGGTGACCAATCGGCCAACATTCCTCCCTCAACCAACAAGAATAAAACCAGATGAATTGCTCCTTCACCTCATTTGTTGATTGTTTGCCTGCCCAGCAACAGTGACTGCTCTTCAAAACAAATTTGTTGGTTCTGAAGCACTATCGGACATCCTGAGGGCACAATAAGGCGCTATATGAATGCAAGTTCTTTCTTCCTAAAAAGGGATGCCAAGATAACATTCCCCGTATCTCAAGGCACGAGTAAGCCTTTGACTGGGTGCGACACCATGCAGTTCCAAATGAGTCACTACCATACCATCTCCCAGGAATGTACATGGTGATCCAGTTCCGTCAGATGGCTCATCCTCTACCTCTTGTGTTTTTTTTTTACTTCTCTCTCCTCCCTCTGATTCTTCTTCAGATCTGGTGTACTGATTCTACATACACTGAGGCTCCATGATGGCCCACATGTCCCACTCCACGCACATCACAAGGGTTCCCAGCACTGCCTCTCGTTGCCCAACCCAAGCCACACTCTTTTGCTGATGACCGCCTGCCATCTGTATCAACCTCCTTCAGATTGCACATCCTCATTGCTCAGTCGCAATCCCGCTCACAGTGAAATAGCTGAACCGCTACCCTTTTGTGCCCTCCATTCCCGCAAACTCTCCCATCTCCTTCACTTTCACTTTCCTGTCAGAATACTACTCCGTAACTGCCAATAAAGCCCAAGTACAAAAGTCTCTTCAGTCCTGATTTGGGCAACACTTCCTCCCTAAATCCTTCCTCCCTTTGTCTTTCACCAAATATCTGAAAGCAGGCAGCTGTTTTATTGGTGGCTCGAGGGAAGTGGGTGAGAGCGAACAATCCAGTGTTGGATTATTGGGGCTTCAGTGAAAGGCAAAATGGGTCACTGACCTGCCCTCACCTTCTGCTCAGAGACCAACTTGGTACGTTGACCAGGAGAGGGTTTGAGGTCACAGAAACCAGTTGTGGTTGGCCAACAAGCACTTGTAGTTCCACACGTGTCCCTGAGTCGATGGTTGGCACCACTTTCCACTCCTCCGGGAAAGTGCAGGAAGATCATCTGGTCCCAACAGGTTATGACAACTTTAAAGGGACAGTCTCATTAAGTGACATTTCTCAATAGAATGATGGCAATATCCTATTAGTCTGCAGAGGTTAATGCTCTCTAAAAGAATGAGTCACCTTCAATCAGTAATTAAATGTGTCTAATGCTTGTTGTACACAGATGATTTTTTAAGCACCTTCAGTATGGTTGTAAAAACAGTGCCTTTTGATTTGTCTTCGATGTAGTCTCTTGAAAGTACATCTCGAACACCATCCCCAGCCGGCATAGCAAACTACATCAGCAAGCTCTCTGAGTACTTGCAGAAGAAAAACACACGTTCTGAATACAAGTTTGACCAGATGGATACAGGGATCGTTCACGTACAAAAGTAAGTTTACCTTTTTAAAAATAAATTATTTTTTCTTTCTCAGCCAGCCCCATACAACATACCATCCCTGATTAATGGGACCTCCCCATATAACACACCATCCCTGGTTAGTGGGCCTCCCCCTGCCACTGGTTAGTGGGCCTCCCCCTGCCACTGGTTAATGGGCCTCCCCCTGCCACTGGTTAATGGGCCTCCCCCTGCCACTGGTTAATGGGCCTCCCCCTGCCACTGGTTAATGGGCCTCCCCCCCTCCCCCTGGTTAATGGGCCTCCCCCTGCCACTGGTTAATGGGCCTCCCCCCCCTCCCCCTGGTTAATGGGCCTCCCCCTGCCCCTGCCACTGGTTAATGGGCCTCCCCCTCCCCCTGCCACTGGTTAATGGGCCTCCCCCTCCCCCTGCCACTGGTTAATGGGCCTCCCCCTCCCCCTCCCCCTGGTTAATGGGCCTCCCCCTCCCCCTCCCCCTGGTTAATGGGCCTCCCCCTGCCACTGGTTAATGGGCCTCCCCCTCCCCCTGCCACTGGTTAATGGGCCTCCCCCTGCCCCTGCCACTGGTTAATGGGCCTCCCCCTCCCCCTGCCACTGGTTAATGGGCCTCCCCCTCCCCCTGCCACTGGTTAATGGGCCTCCCCCGTGCCACTGGTTAATGGGCCTCCCCCGTGCCACTGGTTAATGGGCCTTCCCCTCCCCCGCCACTGGTTAATGGGCCTGGGCCTCCCCCTCCCCCTCCCCCTGGTTAATGGGCCTCCCCCTCCCCCTCCCCCTCCCCCTGCCACTGCCACTGGTTAATGGGCCACCCCCTCCCTCTGGTTAATGGGCCTTCCCCTCCCCCTGGTTAATGGGCCTCCCCCTCCCCCTCCCCCTGCCACTGGTTAATGGGCCTCCCCCTCCCCCTCCCCCTTCCCCTCCCCCTGCCACTGGTTAATGGGCCTCCCCCTGCCACTGGTTAATGGGCCTCCTCTCCCCCTGGTTAATGGGCCTCCCCCTGCCACGTACCCTCCTTGGCTAGGGGAACAGGTGGCAGATTGCCCGCTAGATGGTCTGAGATTTAGTATGGATGATGCTCTGATTTATTTACTTATTTCCTCCTTTCACTACGAGGAAGTCACTGGTTTCTGCTTGGAATTCCCTCCTTAAACCCCACCCGTCTCTCCATTTCCCTCTCCTCCTTTTAAGATGCTTTGAGCAAGCTTTCGGTTGCCTATCCTAATTGTTCCTAACACTGTCAGCTGCGGCTAAGCGATAGCACTCTCACCTGAGTCAGAAGGTTGTGGGTTCAAGTCTCAATCCAGAGACTTGAGCACGAAAATCTAGGCTCCAGTGCAGTGCCGAGGGAATGCTGCACTGTCGGAGGTGCGTTAAACTGCGGCCCCGTCTTCCCCCTCGGGTGGACGTAAAAGATCCCATGGCACTATTTTGAAGAACAGCAGGGGAGTTCTCCCTGGTGTTCTGACCAATATTTATACTTCAACAAACATCACTAAAACAGATTATCTGGTCATTATCACATTGCTGTTTGTGGGACCTTGCTGTGCGCAAATTGGCTGCCGCGTTTCCTACATTACAACAGTGACTACACTTCAAAAGTACTTCATTGCCTGTAAAGCGCTTTGGAACGTCCTGAGATCGTGAAAGGCTTTATAGAAATGCAAGTCTTTCTTACTTTCTCTTTGGCGTGGCATCCATTTTTTCTTTATGCCTCTGTGTGAAGTACTGTGGGACTTTTTTTTTACGTTAAAGGAGGTATGTAAATGCCAGTTGCTTTTTTGCAGAGGGTTAATGTGGTAATACCTAATGCACCTGTCATTGTGTTACAGGTTCTCTTGTCATGTTGTCATTGATAATAAAGAATATCCGATGGGCTTTGGTGGAAGCAAACAAGCTGCCAAACACGAAGCAGCAAAGCTCGCCTATGAGGAAATTCACAAAATCCAGTCACCTTCCGAGGTATGGGAGTAGATCTATGCAATTACTCAGTGAACGCGCGCAAATGTGATTGGACTATTGCAGCAAATGGGCGGAGAGTCTGGAGGAGAATGGAAAATAAGATAGGAAGTCTTCACTAGACTGCTGTCACAACTGGCTAAGAGGGGCATTGGGCGTGTACTGGGATCAGGTTGCTTGTCCTCTCTATCCATTCAACTACAAGAGTTATCACACAGAATCCCCACAGTGCAGATAGAGGCCATTTCGGCCCATCGAGCCTGCACCGACACACATCCCACCCTATCCCCGTAACCCCACGTATTTAATCCCCCCCCTAACACTAAGGGTCAATTTATCATAGCCAAATCAACCTAACCCACACATCTTTAGACTGTGGGAGGAAACCGGAGCACCCAGAGGAAACCCACGCAAACTCCACACAGACAGTCACCCGAGGCCGGATTCGAACCCGGGTCCCTGGCGCTGTGAGGCAACAGTGCTAACCACTATGCCACCGTGTTGCCCTAGTTATGTGATAGATGATAAGGGAAAATGGGGAAGGTCAAATAATATTGGCAAAAAAACTTTAGCGTATCACCGAGCGAACTTTCCACTACTGTATTCTGATTCTAACACTTTCTAAACACCTTCAGCTCAGGGATTTTAAATGCTGCTCATATTTCTCGTTCCAGTTTTAAGAGGAATGCCAATCTAATTCGACAATGAAACGCGAGGAGAAAATACAGTCCCCGCCTTCTAATAGCGAACACGATTCGGCCACGATGCCCGGTATAACGGGGTAGCGCTATTACGGTACTTGCCCAGGTCCTTCCAGCTCCACTCTGACCTGCAGCTTTATTTAAGCTGCAGTTCGTGCTGAGTACTTGCACCCCACACCACTTGGAGGGGATTAGAAGGCCTTAAGTCACAAGGTAATTGAACATTAACAAGGTGTTATTTGCTTATTTACTTAATTATGATTGTGCATTCAGTGCACCTTAACGAGATGTGAACGAGTGACTAAGCACAGTTGTTTCTGCCCAAAATAAATGGCGCACTTAAGAAACACACACACCTATGAAATGCTTTGATAGGAAAGAGGAGATGGTTAAACGGCAGTGATCATGCGAGATAACAGGAAGCAAGATGGGAGAAATTAAAGACATTTATAAGGCATGGGAAACATTTGAATAGTTGAGGAGGTGGGTGGAGGGCAGATAGAAATGGAAGGACAGAAAAACTGGGAGAAGATAAAAGCAGGTCAGCAGCAAGGGTGCAGACCCTCCCTGCCAGCACTGTGTTCCAATGGAGGGTCCCCACCCCAAGCACTCTGCCACCCGCCCTGCCCCGCCCCCGGAGAACACCGACAGATCCATCCCCCATCCCCAGCACCTCCTGTCAAACAGTCCGGCGCAATAGTCCAGCTCTGCTGTTGCTAAAGTCAGTGCTAAGACCAGAGAATGGCAGAGTGCCGAATAGAAAAATAAGGTGCTATTCCTCGAACTTGTGTTGGATCCAATGTTTGCTTGTCCTTAGAAACAGTTCAGTTGGACACTAAGGTTTTCTCCCTTTTATGAATAAGAATATGGCAAAACCATCACCAGATCTAAGGGATGAGGAAGAGCCCAAGAGTACTGCAGAAGACTCCCCCGGCCAAAATCTCAAAAGGTATGGTCAATTTTTGTTTCAAATGGCATCTTTTTATTGTGACCTATTCTAAAAGAAGCAATGCTGCATCCAAAAACCTGATTCACAGTGACTTAATATCTGATTCTTTCGAACAAAACTTGAAGTATTGTGTTCTCTCTTTCTCTGTCTTTCTATCTCTCATTCTCACTGACTCCTCACTCTCTCCCTCACTTCCTTCTCTTTCTCTTCCTCTGTCCCCCTTCCTCCCATTTCTCCCTCTTCCTCCAACCTCCTCCCTCCCTCCCTCCCTCC
>CM059433.1:44332355-44469171 GCA_030390025.1 Squalus acanthias | reverse complement strand
CCCCCCCTCTCTCTTCTCTCTCTTCTCTCTCTCTCTCCCTCTCCCCCCTCTCCCCTCTCCCCTCTCTCTCTCTCTCTCTCTCTCTCTCTCTCTCTCTCTTCCTGCACCTTCTCCAGAGGTGGGTACGAAGGGTAGTCCCAGTAAGGTGACATGACGTTTAACCGAGGTGCCCTCTCAGGTGGACATAAAAGATCCCACGACACTATTTGGAAGAAGAGCAGGGGAGTTAGAATCATAGAATGATTACAACATAGAAGGAGGCCATTCGGTCCGTCGAATTTATGCTGGCTCTCTGCAAGAGCACTTCAGCTAGTCCCCCGCCCTTTCTCCATAGCCCTGCAAATTTTTTTCATTCAGCTACTTCTCCAACTTTTGAAAGCCATGATTGAATCTGCTCCACCATCCTTTCAGGCAGTGCATTCCCGATCCTAACCAGTTGCTAGGTAAAAATTTTTTTCCTCTAATCGCCTTAAATCTTTTCCCTCTGGTTTTTGAACCTTCTGCCAATGGGAACAGTTTCTCTCTCGCTACTCTGTCTAGACCCCTCATGATTTTGTACACCTCTGTCAAATCTCCTGTCAACCTTCTCTGCTCGAAGGAGAACAACCTCAGCTTCTCCAGTCTATCCACGTAACTGAAGTCCCTCATCCCTGGAACCATTCTTGTAAATCTTTTCTGCTCCTTCACATCCTTCCTAAAGTGCGGTGCCCAGAATTGGACACCAGTGTTTTATAAAGGTTTATCCCTCAACTAACATCACTAAAACAGATTATCTGGTCATTATCACATTGCTGTTTGTGGGAGCTTGCTGTGTGTAAATTGGCATTACCACAGTGACTACGCTTCAAAAGTACTTCATTGGCTGTGAGGTGCTTTGGGACGTCCTGAGGTCATGAAAGGCACTGTAGAAATACAAGTTCTTTCTTTTTTAGATTAACAGAAGATCAAAGTGGCGAGAATGAGAAGACGAATGAAGAATGTACAGCCACAACCAGTATGGATGGAAGTCCACCAGATTCCGATTCCAGAATGGTGCAGTAATTTTCAAGATGTTCCATTGTCCTAAGGATAAATGTTTATATTTCTGCAGCCTTTTCTGAGAGATAATAGTTATCATTGCAATCCAAACTGAGCTGGGTCAGCTCGTTGCTGAGAAAATTAGAATGAATTGAATGGAATATAGTTTCCCAACTGTGAAACCTGCAGCGCTGCCTGAATTTTCCTCTTCCTGGCTGGGAATTTCCTTGTGGGTTCTCCCGATCTGCCGCCCCCATAACTTCGATGGTTGTCCTGTTTACACGGCGTGACCAAGGTTTCCACCAGCAATGCCTTGATTTTAAAATTCTCATTCTTGTTTTCAAATCCCTCCATGGCCTCACCCCTCCCTATCTCTAATCTCCTCCAGCCCTACAACACTCCGAGATCTCTGCACTCCTCCAATTCTGGCTTCTTGTGCATCCCCGATTTTAATTGCTCCACCATTGGTGGCCGTGCCTTCAGCTGCCTAGGCCCTAAGCACTGGAATTCCCTCCCTAAACTTCTCCACCTCTCTCTCCTTTTAAACTCTCAAGTCCTTGAACGTGTTGTCGCCTCCCAAATCCGTGCCCATCTTTCCTGGAACTCCATGTTTGAATCCCTCCAATCAGGTTTCCCCCCGGCCACAGTACTGAAACCGCTCTTATCAAAGTCACAAATGACTGACTGTGGCAAGGGTGAACTATCGCTCCTCGTCCTTCTCAACCTGTCTGCAGCCTTTGACATGGTTGACCACACCATCCTCCTCCACCGTCGTCCAGCTGGGTGGGACTGCACTCGCCTGGTTCCATTCTTATCTACCCAGTCATAGCCAGAGAATCACTTGCAATGGCTTCTCTTGCCGCTCCCACATCGTTACCTCTGGTGTCCCCCAAGGATCTATCCTTGGCCCCCTCCTATTTCTCATCAACATGTTGCCCCTCGGCGACATCATCCGAAAACACAGTGTCAGTTTCCACATGTACGCTGACGACACCAAACTCTACCTCACCACCACCTCTCTCGACCCCCTCTACTGTCTCTAAATTGTCAGACTACTTGTCCGACATACAGTTCTGGATGAGCAGAAATTTCCTCCAACTAAATATTGGGAAGGCCAAAGCCATTGTTTTCGGTCCCTGCCACAAACTCCGTTCCCTAGTCACCAACTCCATCCCTCTCCCTGGCAACTGTCTGAGGCTGAACCAGACTGTTTGAAATCTTGGTGTCATATTTGACCCCGAGATGAGCTTCCAACCACATATCCGTGTCATCACTAAAACCGCCTATTTCCACCTCTGTAATATCGCCAGATTCCACCCTTGCCTCAGCTCATGCGCTGCTGAAACCCTCATCCATGCCTTTGTTACCTCTAGACTTAACTATTCCAACGCACTCCTGGCTGGCCTCCCACATTCTACCCTACGTAAACTTGAGGTCATCCAAAACTCGACTGCCTGTGTCCTAACTCGCACCAAGTCCCGTTACCCATCACCCCTGTGCTCGCTGTCCTACATTGGCTCCCGGTTCAGCAATGCCTTGATTTTAAAATTCTCATCCTTGCTTTCAGATCCCTCCGTGGCCTCGCCCCTAATGGCCTAGCTCTAATTTTAAGATTTTGCCCCCTTGTTTTGGTTTCTCGGTATCTCCCCTAGCGAATCCTATTACCATTTTCTAAAAATCAACTACTAGAAGCCTCTTCTCCTGCAGAAACCCTTGTATTATTTAGCTAAATTGAGATCACCACTTAAGAGTGTTACACCAGGTTTCGCTACACTCCGTCCTCCTGCCCAGCTGAGACTTTAAGGCAGGAGCACACATTTGCAAAATTCACTCTTATTTAAGAAATAAAGCAGAAATAAACTCCACTTTTTTAATGAGGTGTTCTTTAATCCGCTGCAGTCGAACTATGGCATGAAAAACGCGATCGGAGAATTGAATGAATATTGCCAAAAAAGAGATCTGTCCTGCAAGATTGTGGATGTGGACAAGCGTGGACCTTCTCATCATCCAGAGTAAGTAAATGAGTCTGTGTTACATACAACATCGTATCGGCACTGGAAACCAGAGAAAGACTGAATAGGGGCTCTTTTCTCTTGATATAAATAAAAAGATCACCCCTGATAGAGGTCTTTAAAATTATGAAGTGGATTGATACGATAGACGTGGAGAAGATGTTTCTACTTGTGGGGAGCCAGAAACTAGAGGACTTAAATATAAGATAGTCACTAATAAATCCAATAAGGAATTCAGGAGAAACTTCTTTACCCAGAGAGTGGTGAGAATGTGGAACTCGCTACCACAGGGAGTGTTTGAGGTGAATAGCATAGATACATTTAAGGGGAAGCTAGATAAGCGCATGAGGGAGAAAGGAATAGAAGGATATGCTGATAGAGTGAGATGAAGAGGGGTGGGAGGAGGCTTGTGTGGAGCATAAACACCGGCATGGAGCAGTTGGGCCGAATGGCTGTTTCTGTGCTGTAGACTCGATGTAATTCTATGAAACACTCAGCAGGTCAGTAAGCAGCTGTGGAGAGAGCACTTTCAGGCACTGATCCTTTGTCACTACTCGAACATTTCTTTACACAGAGGATAGTCGGAGTGCGGAAATGCTTTGCCACAGGGAGTGGTGAGGCAGAAACCTTTGCATCTTCTAAGGGATAATTGGATAAACGTTGGAAGCAGAGGAAGACACCGGGCTATTGGCGAGCGAGCGGGGCAGTGTTATTATAGAATGATACAGCACAGAAGGAGGCCATGTGGCCCATCGTGCCTGTGCCGGCTCTTTGAAAGAGCTATCCAATTACTCCCACTCCCCTGCTCTTTCCCCATAGCCCTGTGAATGTTTCCCCTTCGAGTATTTATCCAATTCTCTTTTGAAAGTTACTATTGAATCTGCCCTTTCAGGCAGAGCTTTCCAGATCACAACAACTCGCTGCGTAAAAACAAATATGTTTTTTTTTAAATTACTCCAGCCAAGAACTGGCTCAGACATGATGGGCTGAATGGCCTCCTTCTGTGCTGTCTGATTCTATGATTTAAGGTGTATATAGGTGTGTGTGTATTTAAGTTCTGGTAAGCATTTTGTTCTGCAGGTTCCTGACTAAACGAGCTGTTCTGTTTCCCAGATTTACCCTACAGTTTGTAATAAGTGGCAAATCTTTTCCAAGTGCTTCTGGAAGAAGCAAACAGGAAGCCAAACAGAAAGCTGCCCTCCTTGCTTTGAAGGAGCTTCAGGTACTGCTCGAGCCGTTTATCCCTCCTCCCAGCTGTTGAACTTTTTGTCCCAAGTAGATATTTTGGGCTTCAGTATAAATGTTCACCTTGAGGCTAAAGGGTCTTTCTCGATGTTATTTTGCTTAAGTCACCCAGTGCTACAAAAGGGAAGAAGTTTTTAACGTGATTTATCTTAGAGCGGACTCCGCCTTGCAGATAAATCGTGGAACAATAGTAATTTCAGTGCAGATAGGTGGCCATTCGGCCCATTGTGCCTGTGCCAGCGCTGGCTCCACATCAGCACTATGGGTACGGAGTGGAATAGTAGAGCAGTATACTGGTTGCGGTACTGAATTTGTAATCCAGAGGTTGAGAGTTCAATCCCCCTTCCAAAAGCAAGCTACAAAATTGATTTTAATAAAATTTGGTTAATTTATGGGGTGGTGCCAGGGAACAATCTGTTAGCAAAGCTGCCATTTTGTTGTAAAACCCCAACCAGTTCCCTGATATCCTTCAGGGGAGGGAACCTGTCACCCCTATCCGGTCTGGCCTACACATGATTCCAGCCCCAAACTATGTGGTCAACTCTTGATGCCCTCCGGGAATGTGCCCAAGCTAGACAATCGGGTCATTCGTGGCTCAGTGGGTAGCACTCTCGCCTCCGAGTCAGAAGGTCATGGGTTCAAGTCCCACTCCAGAGACTTGAGCACAGATTCCAGGCTGACTCCAGTGCAGTGCTGAGGGAGTGCCACCCTTTCAGGCAGTGCATTCCAGATCATAACTCGCTGCGTAAAAACAATTCTCCTCATTTCCCCTCTGGTTCTTCTGCCAATTATCTTAAATCTGTGTCCTCTGGTTACCGACCATCCTGCCAGTGGAAACAGTTTCTCCTTATCCACTCTGTCAAAACCCTTCATAATTTTGAACGCCTCTATTAAATCTCCCCTTAACCTTCTCTGCTCTAAGGAGAACAATCCCAGCTTCACCAGTCTCTCCACATAACTCAAGTCTTTCATCCCTGGTACCATTCTAGTAAATCTCCTCCACACCCTCTTCAAAGCCTTAATTAACCCATTACAGGCTTTTGTGTTAAATATATGTTCAGACATATATATGGGCTTTTTTCTCTTCAATGGGACTGTAATCTAGCTCATTGTACCCCTCTTGGTTCATGGTTTGTCTGGGTATCTTTTTAATCCTTTTACCATTGAAGATTCTGGCCCTGAAATGCCACAGGGTGTCGTAAGAATGAGCCTTACGCGTGGTGAACTTAAAGTAAGCTTTAATCAACTAAAAAGGTGCTACATACAAAAGAGGTCTTACTCTATGCCTCTCCAGGATCCAACTGATCAGCCCAGTATTTATCCTGGACTAATCACAGGAAGTGATGTAATAAAGTTCGAGTCACAGGAAGCTGTATTGTGTTACCACACAGGGTTTCTCCCGCTCTCCTGGTGTATCGCCTATGGCAGAACCTCCAAGTAAAACTGGCGGAAGGCTGCTACTCCGGGTGTGACGGGTTCCATGGTCTCCTGCTGGAGATACAGTGGGAGTCGGGGGGGGAAATCCTACAGAATTTCATTGCCTCTGGGTGGAATTGGCACCGTCTCAAGCCTTAGCTCCACTTACACATGCACTGAGCTCCTTCATGAGGTTAAGAGGTGACCTGATAGAGGTTTTCAAGATGATGAGAGGTTTTGATAGAGTAGATAGAGAAAACTCTTCCCTCTGGCGAGTGGGTCAATAACCAGAGGTCATAGATTTAAAATCATTGGCAAAAGATCTAGCGGGGAGATGAGGAGACATTTTTTCACTGAGTTGTAGGGATCTGGAACGCTCTACCTGAAAAGATGGTGGAAGCTGATTCCATAAATAATTTTGAGAGTTGGACAGATACTTGAGGATGAGGAACTTACAGGGTTACGGACAAAAAACGGGGGTGTGGAACTAAGCACGACTGCTCTTTCAAAGAGCCAGCACAGGCATGACGGGTCGAATGGCCTCCTTCTGTGCTGTATGATTCTATGATGAGGAATTCAGGAGAAACTTCTTTACCCAGAGAGCGGTTAGAATATGGAACTCGCTACCACAGGGAGTGGTTGAGGCAAATAGCATAGATACATTTGAGGGGAAGCATGAGGGAGAAAGGAATAGAAGGATATGTTGATGGGGTGAGATGAAGTGGTAGGAGGAGGCTCATGTGGAGCATAAACACCGGCATGGAGCAGTTGGGCCGAATGGCCTGTTTCTGTGCTGTACATTCGATGTAATGTAATTTCAGTAGTGGATGAAAGAATTTCAAAAATACATGTTGCGGTGTTTGTCGCTAATATCGTACAGTGAGATTTCACCCCTCCAAGGCCAAGGTGGAAGGTCTGAAGGTACCCAGACAGGTCATGAACCAAGAGGGGTAAAATGGGCTAGATTAGCTTCCCATTGATGATGAATATGCACTGGAAAGGAATGCCCAAATATGACTGAACGTGCATTTAACACAAATGGGTTAATTATCCGTGGTAATAGTTTTTCGGTAATTTGCAGAATTGGCAAATCTGTTACTAAGTATGCAAAGTTCACAATTTAAATAAAGTTAATTCAATTTAGATACATTGGGTTTCGGGTTTGATTCGTTTGTTTTCTCGAACTCTAATTTAATGTTTTCTGTGTCCCCAATTCTGTTCCATAAACTTGGCAAATTACGGCCTCTGGTATGTTATGGTCATCACAGAACCAATCGGGCAGTATTTCACAAGATGGAAATTTATCGAAGGAAAATTACCCCAGGTAACTACTTTAATCTTAGCAGCAAGTAAAATTTCAAATCACGTGCAAAATCTGCTCTAAACAATTTAGAACTTTAGCTTTCAGCTTTGATCATGTTTTAAAATAAATGTGAATGAAACTGCACGAGCAAGTTGTTTTGGGTAGGTTATGGTCATTGTTTTTATTAGTCCGTTGTATCATGATCATTGATTCCCTTATGCGAGCTATTCCTTTTCGATGTTCAGCCCTCAGGCATGACCTGATAGTTACCAGTTACCCTGCCTTTGATTTCTCAGACTGCTTGTCCAACATCCAGTACTGAATGAGCAGAAACTTTCTACAATTAAATATTGGAAAGATCGAAGCCATTGTCTTTGGTCCCTGCCACAAACTCTGTTCCCGAGCCACCGACTCCATCCCTCTCCCTAGCAACTGTCTGAGGCTGAACCAGACTGTTCGCAACCTCGACATCCTATTTGATCCTGAAATGAGCTTCTGACCCCATATCCGCTCCATCACCAAGACCGCCTACTTCAACCTCCGTAACATCGCCTGTCTCCACCTCAGCTCATCTGCTGCTAAAATCCTCATCCATGCCTTTGTTACCTCTAGACTTGACTATTCCAATGCACTCCTGGCTGGCCTCCCATCTTGCACCCTCCATATACTTGAGCTCATTCAAAACTCTGCTGCCCGTATCCGAACATTTATCAAATCCCGTTCACCCATCACGCCTGTGTTCGCTGACCTACACTGGCTCCCAGTCCAGCAATGCTTCGATTTTAAAACTTTCATCCTCGTGTTCAAATCCCCCCATGGCCTCGCCCCTCCCTCTCTCTGTAACCCCCTTCCAGCCCTACAACCCCCCGAGATCTCTGTAACCCCCTCCAGCCCTACAACCCACCCTCTCTCTGTAACCTCCTCCAGCCCTACAACCCTCCCTCTCTCTGTAACCTCCTCCAGCCCTACAACCTTCCCTCTCTGTAAACCCCTACAGCCCTCCCTCTCTCTCTAACCCCCTACAGCCCTCCCTGTCTCTCTAACCCCCTACAACCCTCCCTTTCTCTGTAACCACCTCCAGCCCTACATCCCTCCGAGATCTCTGCGTTCCTCCAATTCTGGCCTCTTGCGCATCCTCGATTTCCTTCGCTCCACCATTTGCAACTGTGCCTTCAGTTTCCTAGGCCCTAAGATTTTTTGGTCACCTGTCCTAATATCGCCTTAATAAAAACAGAAAATGGTGGAAATACTCAGCAGGTCAGGCAGTATCTGTGGACAGTTAATGTTTCAGGTCAATGACCGTTGAAAAGGTTCACCCTACCTCCCTCTCTCTCCACAAATACTGCCTGACCTGCTGAGTATTTCCAGCACTTTCTATTATTTCAGATTTCCACCATCCGCAGTATTTTGCTTTTCTAATATAGAATCATAAAGCACATAAGGAGGCCATTCGGGTCATGCCTGTGCCGGCTCTTTGAAAGAGCTATCCAATTTAGTCCCATTCCCTCATAGCCCTGCAAATCTTTCCTTTTCAAGTATTTATCCAATTGCCTTTTGAAAGTTCCTGTGGAATCTGATTCCACCGCCCTTTCAGGGAGTGCATTCCAGATCATAACAACCCTCTGTGTGAAATAATTTCTCCTCGTTTCCCCTCTAGTTCTTTTGCCAATTATTTTAAATCTATGACCTCTGGTTACCGACCCACTCGCCAGAGGAAATAGTTTCTCCTGACTTGCTCTATCAAAACCCCTCATAATTTTGAATACCTCTATTAGGTCTCTCCTTAACCTTCTCTGCTCCAAGGAAAACAACCCTGGCTTCTTCAATCTCTCCACATAACTGAAGTCCCTCATCCCTGGTATCATCCTGATAAACCTCTTCTGTAACCTCTCCAAGGCATTGGTATCTGAAAATCTGGTGCCCAGAATTGTACACAATACTCCAGCTGAGGTCTAACCAGTGATTTGTAAAGGTTTAGCATAACTTCCTTGTTTTTTGTATTCAATGCCCCTATTTGCAAAGCCAATTATCCCATATGCTTTCTCAACTGCCTTCTGAACTTACCCTGCCACCTTCAGGGATTTGTGAATATGCACTCCAGGTCCCTCTGCTCTTGCACCCCCCTCAAAATAGAACCATTTAGATGATACTGCCTCTCCATGTTGTTTCTCCCAGTGCATCACTTCACACTTATCCGCATTAAATTGCATCTGTCATGTGTCTGCCCATTTCACCAGTCTGTCTGTCCTCCTGAAGTTTTCTACTAACCTGTTCACTATTTACTATGTTGCCAAGTTTTGTATCATCCGTAAACTTTGAAATTGTACTCCCTATACGCAAGTCCAGGTCATTAATATATAACAAGAAAAGCAATGGCCCTAATACCGATCCCTGGGGGGAATCCCACTGCAGACTTCCCTGCAGTCAGAAAAACATCCGTTCACCACTACTCTCTGCCTCCTATCCCTTAGCCAATTTTGTACCCAAGTCACCACCGTCTCTTTAATACCACGTTCTTCTATTTTCCAAATAAGCCTGTTATGTGGCACTTTATCAAATGCCTTTTGAAAGTCCATATATTCAATATCTACTGCACTACCTTCATCAACCCTCTCTGTTACTTCATCAAAGAACTCAAATATCTCCTTATGTGGCTCGGTATCGAATTTTGTTTGATAACGCTCCTGTGAAGCGCCTTGGGACGTTTTACTACGTTAAGGGCGCTATATAAATGCAAGGTGTTGCTGTTTCCTTTTTATTGGGTTCAATTAGTTGAATGAAATACATCATGTGACTTGTTTGGAAAGGTGTTTGATGCTCCTTGCTGAGCTTTAATTACTTTTAAGAACACTTCTCAGGCGCGCTCTGTGAAATGTGTTTGAGTAGCGGCACGGAATGAATTAAAATCTACTCAGTCGCAATGAACGGCCCCTCACATATTTCTGATTATCTTAGGAAGAATTTTGAACCTTCAGATGGTTCCAGCTTCATCGTGTTCGAGGACAATTCAGCAGAACCTTCTACTCCCAAAACGGTATGATACATTTTTTAAGATAGACTGCTAGTCCTCTTGTCCATGTTGGTGTGCTGGTTTTGCTTACCTTTCTCGTCTTTCAGATGAGACAGAAGAACTTAAGAACATAAGAAATAGGAGCAGGAGTTGGCCATCTGGCCCTTCGAGCCTGCTCCGCCATTCAGTAAGATCATGTCTGATCTTCTACATCAACTCCACCTTCCCGCACTATCCCCACATCCCCTGATTCCCTTAGTGTCCTGAAATCTATCGATCTCTGTCTTGAATATGTTCAACGACTGAGTCTCCACAGCTCTCTCGGGTAGAGAATTTCAAAGATTCACAACCCTTTGAGTGAAGAAATTTCTCCTCATCTCAGTCCTATATGACTGACCCCTTATTTTGAGACTGTGACCCCTGGTTCTAGACTCTCCAGCCAGGGGAAACATCCTCCCAGTATCTACCCTATCAAGCCCTTGACTAATTTTATATGTTTCACCTCTCATTCTTCTAAACTCTAGGGAATATAGGGCTAGTCTATGCAATATGTTCTCATGGGACAATTCCCTCATCCCAGGAACCAGTCTGGTGAACCAGGTGAAGGCAAATATATCCTTCATTAGGTAAGGAGATCAAAACTGTACACAGTAATCCAGGTGTGATCTCATCAAGGCTAATATAATTGTGGTAAGCCTTCTTTAGTCTTAGCCTTTATTACAATGGGATTGATGTATAACATACCATTTGCTTTCTTAATTGTTTGCTGTACCTGCATGTTAACTTTCTGTGATTCGTGTACAAGGACACCCAGGTCCTTCTGAATACCAACATTTCCCAGTCTCTTGCCATTTAAAAAATATTCTGCTTTTCTATTTTTCCTATCACTCTTCTCCACATTATACTCCATCTGCCATGTTCTTGCCCACTCACTTAACCTGCCTATATCCCTTTGTAGACTCCTTGTATCCTCCTCACAGCTTACTTTCTCACCGAACTTTGTATTGTCAGCAAACTTGGATATATTACACTCGGTCCCCTCATCCAAATCATTGATATAGATTGTAACTTAGCTGAGTCCCAAGCACTGATCCTTGCGGTACCCCACTAGTTACAGCCTGCCAATACGAAAATGACCCGTTTATTCCTACTCTGTTTTCTGTCTATTAACCAATCATAATCCATGCTAATATATTACTCCAATCCCATGAGCCCTAATTTTGTCTAATAACCTCTTGTGTAGCACCTTATCAAATGCTTTTTGAAAATCTAAATACACTACGTCTACTGGTTGCCCCTTATCTACCCTTCTAATGTACCCTCTAAATTTTTTTGGCCCGCACGGTCCCTTTAACGGTTTCACTATTTAAAAACCGGCTCACCGGCTGCGCGGGACCAGCAGAGTGCTGCGTGGCCGTGCAGCTTAAAGGGAACATTGGTTATAATCTCAAAAAATTCTAACAGATTTGTCGATTTCCCTTTCATAAATCCGTGTTGACTCTGCCCAATCATATTATGATCTTCTAAGTGCCCTGTTACCACATCCCTAATAATAGATTCTAGCATTTTCCCTACTACTGATGTCAGGCTAACTTGTCTATAATTCCCTGTTTTTTTTTCTCTCCCTCCTTTTTTGACTAGCGGAGTTACATTTTCTACTTTCCAATCCACGGGGACCATTCTAGAATCTTGGGAATTCTGGAAGATCAAAACCAATGCATCCACTATCTCTGCAGCTACCTCATTTAAAACCCTAGGATATAGGCCATCTGGTCCAGGGGATTTGTTGACTTTTAGTCCCATTAATTTCTCCAATACAATTTCTTTACTAGTACTATTTTCTTTAAGTTCCTCATTCTTGCTAGATCCTTGGTTCCCCACTATTTCCAGAATGTTATTTGTGTCTTCTACCATGAAGATAGATACAAAGTATTCCTTTAATGTCTCTGCCATTTCCTTATTCCCCATTATAATTTCTCCTGTCTCTACCTCTAAGGGACCCACATTTACTTTCGCTAATCTCTTCCTTTTTAAATATATATATACGCTTTTGCAATATATTTTTACGTCTCTTGCTAGTTTACTCTCATATTCTTTTTTCTCTTTCTTTATCAATTTCTTGGTCATCCTTTGCTTAATTCTAAAATCTTCCCAATCCTCAGACTTACTACTCTTTTTAACAACATTATAAGCCTGTTCCTTTAATCTAATACTACCTTTAACTCTTCTTGTTAGCCACAGTGGGACTACTAATCCCGTGGGGTTTTTATTCCTTAGAGATATGTATATTCTTTGCAAATTATGAATTAATTCTTTAAGTGTTTGTCATTGCTATCTGCCATCATATCTTTTAATGTAGTTTCCCAGTCTACCTTAGCCAACTCGCCCCTCATACCAACATAGTTTGCTTTGTTCAGATTTAAGACCCTAGTTTCCGACTTGACTAAATCACTCTCAAACTCGATATAAAATTCTATCATATTATGATCACTCTTCCCTAAAGGCCCCTTTACGACAAGGTTATTAATTAACACTTTCGCATTGCACAATACTCGATCTAAAATAGCCTGTACCCTAGTTGATTCCTTGACATACTGATCTAGAAAACTATCTTGTATACATTTCATGAATTCGTCCTCCACACTATTACTGCAAATTTGGCTTGCCCAGTCTATATGTGGATTAAAGTCCCCCATGATTACTGTATTGCCCTTGTTACATGCGCCTTTAATTTCCTGATTTATACTTTGTCTGACACTACAACTACTGTTAGGGGGCCTATAGACTACTCCCACTAGTGTTTTCTGCCCCATGATGTTTCTTGGCTCCACACAGACTGATTCTACATTTGATTTTACAACCCAGGTTCCTTTCTCTCTACTGTCTTTATCCCATCGTTTATTATCAGGGCTCCCCCCCCGCCCGCCCCCCCCCCCCCCCCCCCCCCCTGCCGCCAACACACTTTTCCATTTTGCCTATCTCTTCGAAAAGTCAAGTATTCTGGAATATTTAGTTCCCAACCTTGGTCACTCTGCAACCATGTCTCTGTAATGGCTATTATATCAAACCCATTTATTTCTATCTGTGCTATTAATTCATCTATTTTGTTGCGAATGCTTCGCGCATTCAGATGTAGAGCCTTTAGCTTTAACTTTTTTCTCTCTTTCCCTGATGTCACCATAGTCACTGATGCCCTATTACCTTTGTTACTCTCTCTGACCTTTCCTGACCCACTCTGCTTATTTTTACTCAAATCGCTACTCTGCTCTAGAGCTTTGACATTTCTCTCGCTGCTTTTAAATTTACTCTTTCCTGAATCCTCCCACCCCGCCTTCATTAGTTTAAAGCCCTGTCTACTGCCCTAGTTATTCGGTTCGCCAGGACACTGGTCCCAGCCCAATTTAAGTGGAGCCTGTCCCAATGGAAGAACTACCTTTTTCCCCAGTACTGGTGCCAATGCCCCATGAAGCGAAACCCCTGCCTCCCACACCACTCTTTGATCTGTTTGTCCCTATGCCAATTTGCGCATGGCTCAGGTAACAATCAATGAGATTATTACCTGTGAGGTTCTGTGTTTTAATTTCCACCCTAGCTCCTCAAACTCCCTCAGCAGAACTTAATTCCTAGTTCTACCTATGTCGTTGGTTCCTACATGGACTACGACAACTGGACCCTTCCCTTCCCACTCCAAGTTCTTAACGAGATCTCCTTAACCCTGGCACTGGGGCAGACAACTCAACCTTCGGGACTCCCAGTTGCAGCTGCAGAGAACAGTATCTATCCCCCTGACTATACTGTCCCCTACCACTACAACATTCTTTTTCACTCCCCCACTTGAATGGCCTCCTGTACCACGGTGTCCTGGTCAGTTTGCTCATCCACCCTGCAGACTTTGCCCTCATCTACACAGGCAGCAAGTACCTCGTACCTGTTGGATAAGGGCAAAGGCTGATGCTCTTCCAGCACTGCATCTGGGGTCCCCTTACCTGCCTAAGTCGCAGTCACACCCTCCTGTCCCTGACCACTACATAGGATCACATGGGATATCCGGCACAGAACAGGCCATTCGGCCCAACCAGTCCATGCCGGCGTTTATGCTCCAATCGAGCCTCCTCCCGTCTTTCCTCATCTAAATCTATCAGCATAATCCTCTATTCCCTTCTCCCTCATATGCTTGTCTAGCCTCCCCTTAAATGCATCTATACTATTCACTTCAACCACTCCCTGTGGTAGCGAGTTCCATATTCTCACCACTCTCTGGGTAAAGAAGTTTCTTCTGAATTCCCTATTTGATTTCTTGGTGACTATCTTATATTGATGGCCTCTAGTTATGCTCTTCCCCACAAGTGGAAACATTTTCTCTGTATCCACTCTATCAATTTTTCATAATTTTAAAGACCTCTATTAGGTCACCCCTCAGCCTTTTTCAAGAGAAAAGAGACCCAGCCTGTTCATCCTTTCCTGACATGTATACCCTCGCGTTTCTGGTATCATCCTTGTAAATCTTCTCTGCACCCTCTTCTCTGCACCCTCTCCAGTGCCTCGATATCCTTTATTATAATAGACCAGAACTGTACGCAGTACAGTTGGTACGAACCAAGGTTCGATACAGGTTTAGCATAACCAGGTTTAGCATAACTTCCCTATTTTCATTTCTATCCCTCTAGAAATAAACCCTTGTGCTTGGTTGCTTTTTTTATGGCCTTGCTAACCTGTGTTGCGACTTTCAGTGATTTGTGTATTTGTACTCCGAGATCCCTTTGTTCCTCTACCCCACCTAGACTCGCCCCCTCCAAGTAATAAGTGACCTCCCTATTCTTCCTACTAAAATGTAATACCTCACATTTACCTGTGTTGAATTTCATTTGCTAATTATATGCCCATTCTGCAAGTTTATTAATGTCCTCCTGTAACTTGTTGCAGTCCCCCCCAATTTGGTGTCATTCGCAAATTTAGAAATTGTGTTTTTGATTCCAAAGTCTAAATCGTTAATATAAATTGTGAACAGTGGTCCCAGCACTGATCCTTGTGGAACACCACTACCCAACTTCTGCCACTGTGAATAGCTACCCTTTACTCCTACTCTCTGCTTTCTGTCCAGAAGCCAGCCAGCAATCCATTCTGCTACTTGTCCCCTGACTCCACATTCTCTGACCTTGTTCATCAGTCTATTATGGGGTATCTTATCGAAGGCCTTTTGAAAATCCAGATAAATTACATCTACTGCATTATCATTGCATTAATTCAAATTAAATTAAAATGAGGGGCTCCTTTTTAGACTGCTCTGGGGGTTCCTGTTCTTTTACTCTGCTCCTTGTTTTTTGTTTATTAGCTCCTTTATTTTATTATTTACTTAACTCATTTATATATGTCAGAAATTACTTGAATGAAAATTCGGAACCCTTTAAAGTTAGTATTCTCTATTTAGTTAATTTTAATTTTATCCCCCTAGATCGGATTAATTAATGAAACACTAAAGTTAATTATATAATAAATTATACACTTGACTTTAATAATCACTTCGCTGCAATGACTCGGGCTCCACCATTCCTCTGACATCACTTACAGATTCAGATTTTTTTTTTCAGATTCTTCCCTGCGTCACAGAGATCACTCCGCTCAGCCACTTCTCTCTCGCTTTATGTCTTCTCCTCTCCTCTCCGCCACTTCTCTCTCGCTTTATGTCCTCTCCTCTCCTCTCCACCACTTCTCTCTCACTTTATGTCCTCTCCGCTCAGCCACTTCTCTCTCGCTTTATGTCCTCTCCTCTCCTCTCCGCCACTTCTCTCTCGCTTTATGTCCTCTCCTCTCCTCTCCGCCACTTCTCTCTCGCTTTATCTCCTCTCCTCTCCGCCACTTCTCTCTCGCTTTATGTCCTCTCCTCTCCTCTCCGCCACTTCTCTCTCGCTTTATGTCCTCTCCTCCTCTCCGCCACTTCTCTCTCGCTTTATGTCCTCTCCTCTCCTCTCCGCCACTTCTCTCTCGCTTTATGTCCTCTCCTCTCCTCTCCGCCACTTCTCTCTCTCTTTATGTCCTCTCCTCCTCTCCGCCACTTCTCTCTCGCTTTATGTCCTCTCCTCTCCTCTCCGCCACTTCTCTCTCGCTTTATGTCCTCTCCTCCTCTCCGCCACTTCTCTCTCGCTTTATGTCCTCTCCTCTCCTCTCCGCCACTTCTCTCTCGCTTTATCTCCTCTCCTCTCCGCCACTTCTCTCTCGCTTTATGTCCTCTCCTCTCCTCTCCGCCACTTCTCACACTTTATGTCCTCTCCTCTTCACTCTGTCACTTCTCTCTCACTTTATGTCCTCTCCTCTCCGCCACTTCTCTCTCTCTTTATGTCCTCTCCTCTCCTCTCCGCCACTTCTTTCTCGCTTTATGTCCTCCCTTCTCCGTCACTTCTCTCTCGCTTTATGTCCTCTCCTCTCCGTCACTTCTCTCTCGCTTTATGTCCTCTCCTCTCCTCTCCGCCACTTCTTTCTCGCTTTATGTCCTCTCCTTTCTGCCACTTCTTTCTCGCTTTATGTCCTCTCCTCTTCGCCACTTCTCTCTCGCTTTATGTCCTCTCCTCTCCTCTCCGTCACTTCTCTCTCGCTTTATGTCCTCTCCTCTCAGCCACTTCTCTCTCGCTTTATGTCCTCTCCTCTCAGCCACTTCTCTCTCGCTTTATGTCCTCTCCTCTCCGTCACTTCTCTCTCGCTTTATGTCCTCTCCTCTCCGTCACTTCTCTCTCTCTTTATGTCCTCTCCTCTCCTCTCCGTCACTTCTCTCTCGCTTTATGTCCTCTCCTCTCAGCCACTTCTCTCACACTTTGGGCTGGATTTTGTCAATGGGGACGTGATGGAGGCGGGACTCCCACTTTTTGGGTTGTAGTCCCGCCTCCATCGACTTGTGGCCAACCCACTGTATTTTCCCTTGATTGACCTTGTTGAGCCCGCCCAGCGGGCTTAGCAGGCCAATCAAGGGTCCCTTGGATACAGGTGATGTCAGCCATTGAAATTTCATCTGTCAAGAGCTTTTGACATGAAATTTCAGTGTTTGACAGCTCTGTGAAGCTGTCAAACACCGACAATATGTTTCTAACGTGAGTCCCTGTATTTGGACTCAGTTAGAAATCAATCCAGCACAGAAAGCAGAGACTGCAGCTTTTGACAGCTCCGCAGCCATTCTGCTTTCTGTGTCGGTGAGCTGAGGGACTCCCGAGAACTGAAGGAAGGAAGCCTGCAGCACAAAGTTAAGGTAAGTACATGTTCTTAAAACTCTTTATACACACACCAAACACACTTACCTCTGCACTCATGCACCCATCACTCACCTGCACACCGGACATCTCGACCCCTCCAGACCGACGGTCCGCCTCGCTAAATCGGCGTGGTTCGGACCTGTCGGGTAGCCCACACTTCAGGGCTAAAAATAGGGATTAGGCAAAAAACTGCCTGTTAACTACCTGTTAACAGGCAGTTTATTGGCACTAATCCCCTTCCCGCCTCGGGGAGGCGGGTCCCAGCACAGGTCAGGTACCCGCCTCCTGTGAAACTGGCATGGAGGCGGGATGGGTTTGGGACCCCCGAATCTGCTACTTTCCCACCCCACACTCCTCCAAACCCGCCTCCACGGGTCAATGAAAATTCTGCCCTTTATGTCCGCTCCTGTCCGCCGCTTCCCTCACGCCTTATATCTGCTGTGTTAAACCAAGGCCCCCTCTCAGGTGGGACTTTGGGACGTCCTGAGGATGGGAAAGGCGCTATATAAATGCAAGTTTTTTTCTTCTCTACTTTTGAATTTAAGGCATGACCTCAGTACCTCCCCAACAGACCCGGCGTATCTTTGAAGCTAGCAGCCTTGGCTCCATGGTGGGAGTAAGGCCCTGCTCCGTCCCCTTGCTCCGTCCCCTTGCTCCATCCCCCTGCACTGTCCTCTCACTAATCCCCCCTCAAAAAATGTGCCAGGATGGTCAGACAGTACAGCCCTGAACCATCAGTCATCAGAACTGCGGAAACTCAAACCAGATGCACTTTAGATATTGTGATGTTGATGCAACAAAATGCTGCCAGGTTCTTGCTATATTGCAGAGTGCTGACACCCTCCTGCTGATTGACAAGCTATGTCTGAGTCCTTTTGGTTATCATGTGGCACTTGGCGCCTGTGTTTTATATTATCCCATATTAGGAATTATTTTAATTTGTTTTTGTTTTGTAGGGAACTACTGGCGGATCCAGATCGAAAAGGTACGATTATTCGTCCCCTTAGTTTATATCCTGCTTGTGTTTTTGGTGCATTTTATAAGCGTTTACATCACAGCTCACCGTGTCAGCTCAGTGGGTAGCTCTCTCGCCTCTGAGTCAGAAGGTCGTGGGTTCAAGTCTCACTCCAGAGACTTGAGCACAAAATTCAGGCTGACACTCCCAATGCAGTGCTGAGGGAGTGCTCCACTGTCGGAGGTGCCGTCTTTCGGATGAGACGTTAAACCGAGGCCCCGTCTGCTCTCTCAGGTGGACGTAAAAGATCCCATGGCACTATTTCAAAGAAGAGCAATGGAGTTATTCCCGGTGTCTGGGCCAATATTTATCCCTCAATCAACATCACTAAAACAGATGATCTGGTCATTATCACATTGCTGTTTGTGGGAGTTTGCTGTGTGCAAATTGGCTGCCGTTTTTGCTACATTACAACAGTGACCACACTTCAAAAGTACTTCATTGGCTGTAAAGCGCTTTGGGACGTCTGATGGTCGTGAAAGGCGCTATATAAATGCAAGTCTTTTTGATTCTACCCCTTGATTTTACTGTAATATTTCATCCTCCTTGACTCAATGAAGCTTCCTTAGTTCCATCCCTTTGTGAGTTACAAGCTCTTTTCTGGTTGTTGCTGACTGATGTTTAGTTATTTTGAAAGTCAAAATTACTGGATGTTATTCTGATTAAGTGATTGATAATCATTTCTTGTTATATTGTTAGGCGATTAGCACCAACCTTTAACATACCAGACACGACAAGTGATTCCACATCTTCTCAGGTACAATAGCTTATTTGTCAATTGACCAATCATTTGCTGAATCTCTGGTTGAGCTCAATGCTTTCTTCATTCATAGAATGACCAAAATTACCACACAGAAGGAGACCATTCAGCCCATCATGCCTGTGCTAGCTCTTCAACCGGAGCTGTGTACTCCAATCCCATTTCCCCATATCCTTTTCTATTCTTCCTTTTCAAACCCTTAGCCAATTCCCTTTTAAATGACCCTCTAGCCTCTGATTCAATACCTACTCGTGATGGATATTCCATATTATAATAACCCCCTTTGCGAATACTTTTCTTCTAAGTTCCCCTTTAATTCTTCAATTGGCAGCATTTTCTTCTCTGATTCAGAATGTGTGGGTTCAAGTCCCACTCCAGAGACTTGAGCACATAATCTAGGCTAACACTCCAGTGCAGTGCTGAGGGAGTGCTGCACTGTCGGCGGTGCCATCTTTTGGATGAGACGTTAAACCGAAGCCCCGTCTGCCCCCTCAGGTGCATGTGTAGGGCAGTCAAGTCTCCTAATATCCTGACCAATATTTCTCTCTCTCAACCAACACCACCAAAAAAAAGAACCGATTGTTTGATCACTTGCCTACTCTGCTGTTTGTGAGAGGTACTGTGTACAAATTGGCTGCTGAGTTTGCCTACATTGTAACTGTGACTGCGCTTCACAAATCCCTAATCCATTGGTTGTAAAGTCCTATCATTTTCCTTTGTGCCCTCTTGTTACCGATTCTGAGTCAGAAGGTCGTGGGTTCAGAGACTTGAGCCACATAATTCGTCTGGGCGGACACTCCCAGTGCAGAACTGAGGGAGTGCTGCACTGTCGGAGGTGCCGTCTTTCGGATGAGGCGTTAAACAGAGGTCCCATTTGCCTTCCTAGGTGGACGTAAAAGATCCCATGGCAAGAGTGCTTACCACCGAGCTGAGGTGGACACCAGCAGAGAGCAGTAGGAGCCCAGAGTGTGTTATATTGTAAAACTCAAGAATGGTGAATTTCGGAGCACTCTAAAGCATTGAAACAAGCTGTAAGGGCTGGTAACCCAGTGTGATTTCTCCAAACCATTCTGAGCCCCAAATGACCGGAACATTTGTCCTTGCCCTTGGCTGCTTTCGGGCTTAATGTCCCTGGCACAGATTTTGGGGTCATGGGAGCGCATATTGGGAATTCAGGCACGTGCCCTCAACATCGTGGGAGTTGTGTGCTCAAATTCCTCGTGCAATCCCAGGAAATGTCTCCTTAATGTCCAAAACAAAACAGAATATTAATCACCTCTACACCTTTAAACTTACAGACTGACGGAAACAGTGAACAAGATCAAAGCCTGGAAGTGAAGTAAGAGACAATTAAAATATCAAAACACTGTACGTCTAAGTATGGGCAACAATCCCTACAATGCATGGGAGGCCGGTTTGGTCTGGTCACTGTGGAATACCTTGAAACTTTCATTAAACCAGATGACCCTCTGCACTGCTTTGAACATGAAAGAAGAGGAGCAGTATCAAATGGTGCATTCCAGTGTCAGCCGTGGCTCAGAAGGTTCACGTCCCACTCCAGAGACTTGAGCACACTTCAGTGCTGCACTGTCGGAGGTGCCGTCTTTCGGATGAGGCGTTAAACCGAGGCCCCGTCTGTTCTCTCAGGTGGACGTAAAAGATCCCATTGCACGATTTTGAATTGGCCTGGCCAATATTGATCCCTCAGTTGATGCAGGACTGGAGTCACATATAGACCAGACTAAGGACAGCAGGTTTTTTACCCCATCGAACATCAATGAACCAGTTGGTTTTTTTTACGACAATCCAACAGCTTCATGGTCACTTTTACTGATGCTAGCTTTTTATTTCCGGATTTTTTGTTAAACTGAATTCAAATTCTGAAACAGCCATGGTGGGATTTAAACTCACATTCGACTGGATTACTAGTCTAGGTCTCTGGATTACTAGTCCAGTAACATAACCACTACACTACCGTACCCGCCTAGAATGACATCGTGATGAATCTCTTACCAATTTCCCTTTCTCTGCTTGTGGAGGCACCCAGCCAATGTTCAATTCAGTTAGAAAACTTGGTGTGGAAGACAGTGGGGTAAATTAGTGCTCCCTCTTCACAGCTCTCTCTCCCTGCAGTACATGATGAAAGTTTGGGCCTATGACTTTCCTGTTCATCATTTAAATGGCCAGGAAATCGGTGGGAATGCAAATTGAGTACGCTCAGGATTGTTGGGTTTGGGAGGCAGAATCCCATGCATGCTGCCCCCTTCCTCAGATTCTCTGTCCGTTAAAATTAAACACAAAAGGAAAATTTACTTGTAGCTCTGACCCTGTGGTGTCACGTTCGTAATCCAACATCTGCTGCTGAAATGGGGCCTGTAACTCAAACTTTCACCATCTCTAACTCGACTATTCCAATGCTCTCCTGGCCGGCCTCCCATCTTCCACCCTCCATAAACTTGAACTCATCCAAAACTCAGCTGCCCGTATCCTAACTCACACCAAGTCCCGTTCACCCATCACCCCTGTGCTTGCTGACCTACATTAGCTCCTGGTCTGGCAACACCTTGATTTTAAAAATTCTCATCCTTGTTTTCAAATCCCTCCATGGCTTCACCCCGCTCTATCTCTGTAATTTCCTCCAGCCGTACAACTTTCCGAGATCTCTGCGCTCCTCCAATTCTGCCCTTTTCGCATCCCCGATTTTCATCGCACCACCATTGGCGGCCGTGCCTTCAGCTGCCTAGGCCCTAGGCTCTGGAACTCTCTCCCTAAACCACTCTGCCTCTCTACTTCTCTTTCCTCCTTTAAGACACGCCTTAAAACTTACCTCTTTGACCGAGCTTTTGGTCACTTGTCCTAATATCTCCTTAAGTGGTTCGGTGTCAAATCTTGTTTCATAATCGCTACTGTGAAGCGCCTTGGGATATTGCGTTAAAGGTGCTATATAAATGCAAGTTGTTGTTGTAAATTAATTGGGGAAACAGGTGAGACATTACAAAAGTCTGTGGTCCCCTAATATTTGTGTTTTTTTTAAATTGCCCTGATAGCATGAACGTTCCCAGAATTGAGGGATTTTCAAACATCAAAGAAATCGGTGAAGGTGGTTTTGGCTGTGTTTACAAAGCAAAGAAGGACTTCGACAAAAAGTACTACGCTGTCAAGGAAGTCTTAATGCGGAACGAGTGAGTCCATTTTTAATTTTCCTTACACCATCTTTGTTATTGTAAAGCGGGGGGGGGGCAAACTCTGAGAACTCCCCTCCCCCCACATGCCACCAACTGGGCCTGACATGCACCCCGCCTGGATCTGGGAAATTGGGGGTCACACTGTGGGTTAAGTGACAGTGGAAGTATTGTGTGGGGTTTTGGATACCCATTTATAGGAAGGAGCTAAAAGCAATGGGAAAAGGTGTAGACATTGCAAGACTTCAGTTATGTGGAGAGACTGGAGATGATGGGATTGTTCTCCGTACAGCAGAGAAGGTTAAAGGGAGATTTAATAGAGGTGTTCAACCAGAGGACACAGATTTAAGGTAATTGGCAAAAGAACCAGAGGAGAGATGAGAATTTTTTTTTTAAGCAGCAAGGTGTTAACATCTGGAATGCACTGCCTGAAAGGGTGGTGGAAGCAGATTCAATAGTAACATTTAATTGGCAATTGAATAAATAAACAATTGCTGGGCTATCAGGAAAGAGCAGGGGAGTGGAACTACTTGGATTGCGCTTTCAAAGAGCCAGGACAGGCACGATGGGCCAAATGGCCTCCTGTGCTGTATGATTCTTGTAGACTCACCAAGATGTTATTGGCGATGGGACGAGGGTGGGGGAATGGTTAAACATGTTGAGTTTGCTCTCTTTGGAAAAGGGAATTCATCCAGTCTCACACTCCAATTAGGATATGAACTTGAGCGCAGAAAATTCAAGCAATGAGTGTATCATTGCTTTGTTAGGGAGAAATTATTTCACTCCAGTCTGTGTTGATAGGTAAAAGCAAAACAGTTTATTTAATATTCAGAGATCTCTGGGAGAAGCGTCACAGACCTTACCTGGCTTAGTGACCACGGCTTCTCGACCTCCCGTTGTCAATTACAACCTTTTATTTAAGAATTGTCCAATCACATAGTTACAAAATATCACATGATTACAATTATGTCAATTCAAACTAAAACCAGTTAATTCGTTATATTTCTTATCTTTGTCAGCTACAAACTAAAAGCAATTCAATGATGTATATATGCTGCTATGTTTGCCTGAGTACTGGGCCACTGTCTCCTTCTCACACTTGTCCATTGTATTCTGGCCTTGAGTGTTGCTAGGTTTCCAACTCCCATCCATGCTTATCTCTCCACCTGGGTTCTTATTCTATTTCGTACAGCTAAGAGAGGTTTTAATTTAATTTAACATGAGTTCAAATTAACTCTTTCAGTCCCTCCTGTCTGTCCCGTGCCAAATTAAAAATTTTGGTCAGGGATACCGACTTCTTTCCCGCATTTATCATCCCAGGATTATATCTGTGTTGATAAACTCGCCTCTCCCTTCTATCTATCCTTGGTGTCGGGTGTATGGTGGTCTGTACGAAAAGAAAAGTGCTTTACATATAGATATCCTGTAGCAGCTGTTCATTGCTTGGTTCAATATTGACTACAGCAACCGGCATCATTCTGGCCATAGCTGCCTTACAACATGCATTTAAAATCATCAGTATAACACAGAATACTATTCCAATTACAAGAATAATTATCAGTCCATGCATCAAATATGAACCCCATGATCCTCCAAACAACCAATCCCACCAATTTGCTCCTGAGGTTTTGTGTAACTTCCTAACTTCCCTCTGTATGTGCTCAGCCAAATTGGTTATATTTTCTGAACTGTCAGGAATGTATGTACAGCACTCTGTCCCAATCAATGCACATGTTCCCCCTTTCTCTGCTAGGAGGTAATCAAGTGCCATTTGGTTTTGTAGCGTCACTGTCCTTATTGCTACCATCTCGGCGTTAATGTCTATTAGAGCTTCTACTGTATCATTCCCAACCTGTTTTAAAACCTCTGCCAACAACCGTATCTCTTTAATAGCTCTCGCGACTCCGTATGGGGGTAAATAGATCGCGAAGTATCTTTCAGCCTCAGTAATCTCTCGTTTATAACGATAGGCTGGGTGTTCCTTGAGGTTTAGGCAGTGATGTACAAAGGGTACGACATACCCCAGATAACAAGACCCCGTCCAATTGTAGGGGAGCCACGGGTAAGCTTTATGTCCACATATGAAGTAAGTGTTATTATAGGCTTCATACCTACTCCATATGTTGTTCATTATCATGATTTTACCCTTCCATGGCCCCCCACTGGTCATGTTTGGAATTGTACCGAGATTCCACGTCCCATACGTGAAGGTTGCACCATCGTACCCACTCCTGGTCACCTTTAATTCATATTTCTGCTCGCATTTACACCAACCCAATGTGAAGCAAATCAAAATGATGCATAATGCCCAGACCAATCCCCTTACCAGGGGCCATTCCCATTCTGTATACGGTATCCACTCTTCCTCACTCCTTATACCCGGTATTTGTTTTGTTGCGTCCATTTCTACACTGGTGAAGGGTTATAGGTCTTTAGCTAGGTCCAGTGTTTCCACCTTCCCATTCCCTTTATATCAATACAGGCACACGTGTCTCCACTGATAAGGACTTGATAAGGACCGGACCATCTTGGGGCAAACCCCGGCTTTGCAGGCAGGACCTTAACCATTACTTTCGTTCCTGCAGAGGGAACGTTTGTTAACGCAGTCAAGTCTAAATTTTTATCCTTTTCTTCCTGTCTTTCTCTAACCTGCTGTCTCATTTCTTTTAACTGCTTGCTTAATTCAAGGACATACCGGCGGATCCTGTCCTGTAAGGGTCCTAGTTCCTCTCCTCCCGTTATAATTCCATAAGGGAGTTGCATTGCTCGCCCTGTCATTAATTCTTAGGGAGATAAGCCTGTCGTTCGATTTGGGATGGCTCGTAATTTCATCAGGACTGCGGGCAGAACATCTACCCAAAATTGGTGGTTTTCGCTCCGGGCCTTTGCTAATGCGGTTTTTAGGGTCCGATTCATTCGTTCCACCATCCCAGAGCTCTGAGGACGGTAGGGAATGTGAAATTTTTGTTTTATTCCCATCCATGCGCAGATATTCTTTACTACCTTTCCTGTGAAGTGGGTTCCCTGGTCAGAGTCCATTTGAGTAGGAACCCCCCATCGCGGTATTATTTCCTCTGCCATTATCCGGGCCACTGTGGCAGCTGTGCAGTTTCGTGTGGGGAAAGCTTCCACCCATCGCGTGAATTGATCTATTACCACTAGGCAGTATACCTTTCCCCTTGAGATTGGTAGGGGTCCCGTAAATAGACTTTACATCTTTTCCCAGGGACCCCTTGGTCTTGGCTGATGGGCCATCTGTATTTTTACCGGCCGTCCTGGATTGTATTGTGCACACATTAGGCACCTCTGACAGTGTTTTGCTACATCCCTCCCTACACCTGGCCACCACCATTCTTGTTCTATCAAATGAATCATTGCCCCCCTTCCAGTGTGGTCACTGCCGTGGTGTAAGTTCAAGAGCGTTTGCCGAATGCAAACGGGGGCTATTACTTTCCCGTTTTTCCACCAAATCCCTTCTTCATCTTCTCTGCCTCCTACACGATACCATCCCTGCTTTTCTCCGGGCGGGGTGTCCTTATGTAATCTTTTAATATCCACCTCCTCCACCTGTACTCTAGCTACCATCTCTATAACCCGTTCTTGTTGTGCTGCTAAATCTGCCGCTCTGTTTCCCTCCTGTTGAGAGTTTTCTATCTTCTGATGGGCTTTTATCTTTACTACTGCTGCCCGTGTGGGAGCCTTCGCGGCTTCCAAAAGGGCTTCTATCCATTGTTGATGTTTAATGTGGTCTCCACCTGTTGTGACAAACCCTCGTCTCCCCCAAGCTGTCATATAATCATGTACTACCCCGAATGCATATCTGCTATCCATTCCTGGCTGCATGTTGTCAGTCTCTGTTCTAAGAATTAAAACCCATCTTTGAATCTAACAGCTATTTCTTGATATTTCCTTCTCAAAGAAGGGAATTGTCTTATTGACTTCTCACAATCGGCTCTTGACTAATCTAGCTAGTTCTTATTGCTCTCTCAACTTGGGTGTTAGTTAGTAGGGAGTCTTGAAGATTTCTCCCTTCCAACAGTCCATTCCTTGGAGGAGAAGGAGCAACCTCTGACCCCTTACTCAAATTCAATTCATTGTTCCGGTGTTCCAATTCTGCCCCGCCTGGGGTATCCTCTGTTTCTTCTATCTTTCCTGATGTTACCCCGCCTGGGGTCTCCTCTATATTGCTTCGGATCTTCTCTTTCGGTGTGCTCAATTAATTTGTTAGTGCTGGTTAGTCATAGGCATGAGTACCCAATTGGCTTATGTATCTTACGACATAGGTTACATATATCAAATACACTATCATTACAAGTTGGAGAACTACCAGAGCGTGTGAAATAATACAAATCTAAGGGTGTGCTGATATATTAAGCCCAATATCCCACCAGTGTGAGTTGTCCTCTATGCTGTCAATTTCAATATCTATTCTCGAGTTGTCTTCCTCCAAAACATAAAAATGCTTTAGGGAGGAGTTCAGTCGCATCATGAGCTCACTGGTACCCTTAGACAACAGGGGAATGTAGTATCCGAATTGTGCCACATAATTGTGTAGCTCATACTTAAAAACGTGTTGGTTGATGGGACAGGTCCTGTTAGACCCATAAAGCATGGTAATTGCAGTAGTAGTGACACAGGAGGCACCACCAAAACCACCTCATACTGGATTCGCACTGGTTTTTCCCACGCTCTGTTACCTACAAAACACAATTATTACAGTCACAGTTAAATTCAGTCTTACAATCATTTCAAGCGACATTACAGTTTAACATCTAGTCAACAAATCATGGACTTAAAAGATTCTCCAGATCTCTCTTTTACTCATATCCATCTTGTGGATAATTCTTACTAAACAAGATTTCTCCTTAGCCCTCAATTGTCCCAATCCAGATTCCATGTAACTCTCCACTTCAACTTCAATTTCAATCCCTCTAACAGGTACCAGTGTATTTAACTCTATTCTGATTGTTTCATTAATTAGATAGTTTCTCGATGGCGTATGTGTCAATGCTTTAAAAGTTGTCTCGCTCTCCTGAACCACATTAACCATTTCATGTTTTGCTGTTGTCAAGTAACAGCAGATTGAGACCCATTCTTCAGTGCAGATTCGCCATACATTCCCGGATGGCAACTGCCTCACATGTAACAAATCACATTTGCACACTCATCGGTATCTCCACATCATGCCACATGTGCCTTTCTCGGGCTTTCAGGTATCTTATCAAAAGATTGTCTGGAGGTCTTTGTTCATCTTCCTCTGCATGGTCCCGATGTCTTGGATAGTGGCCAGGCTATCAAATTCAGTTTTCTTAAAGTTCATTATAGGCAGGGACACAAATGTCTCCAAGAGAAAGCTATCAATTTACTATTCTTAGCTACTCTTTCCTGACTTTCACCAGAAAGTTTTTAAAATTCCCATTCAGTAGTGTAATTCTCCTGTTTCAATCTTACACCTTCAATCACTTCCCTTTAATTACCATTCATATCTCATTCATGAGCCCTGGAGAAACTTTACTGTCCAGTACAATATTTAAGATTGAAAACATGGTAACGTTTTTTATTTATCATTATTTTAGAGGATCTTTATTTTCCCAAAAGTAACCCAATATATAGTGCCTGAGTCCATTTTGTCATTTCAAAATTATCCCGAAATCCAAACAGCAGTACTGTTGAACCGACAGGTTTTCAATGTTCAATTTAATTTTTATAACTTAAATAGCTGTCAGTGGAAAGGGTTAACTCCTTTGCAGGGTTTTTTTTAAGAAGGCGGAGCGAAACATTGTCAGACGCACGCAATTGCGTCATTTCACGTAAATTTAAAAAAAACTCTCCTGATCGGAAAAGACAGTTGCGTTTTCACACTTTAACTGAACACGAACAGAACAGATAAAACAAAACAAACTAGTACATGCTTGTAGAAAACCATAAATTACATCATATTTCTTATTGTCCTTTCTTCAGATGCCTTTCCAAAATACTGTAAAAACATTGAATATAACTGGAGAAAAATTAGTTTTTCACATTTAAGCAAATCAAATCAAACTGCTTTGGAAGATTTCACCATAGCAACCGCGACTCCAAGGTTAAATCTTAGACCGAAACTTAATCTTTTGTTAAACAAACTTTTTGTTCTTCTCTGTTTTACACACCAGCTTAACTTAAATTGTAGTTCAAAGTTTTTTTTTCAATTCTTGGGGCACAATCTATTGCAGCCACACATCGTGGCATTGCCTTCGCTACTGGATTCCTCTTTAACTAACCGTTGAATCGGCTCTGCTTTCCCCGCAAAGTCTGATATAAAATTCCTGCAGTAGTTAAATAGTCCCAACATTTTCCTCACTCCCCGGACGGTCTCTGGCCTTGGCATGTCTTTTATGGCTGCCTTTTGTTCCTGCGGGAGTGCCTTATACCCCTGGTTAATTTCGTGTCCTAGATACTTTACTTTGGACAGTCCAACCTGTGCCTTTTTGGGTTCAATTTAAAGCCAGCTTTCTTAAGTGTAATGCTCCCATATGTCCTTTATCATCCTCTGATGCAATCATTATGTCATCGACATATTGGAGTAGGGCACTCTGATACTTTGATACTTTGATAGGTCTAACTCGTCTAAGGCTTGACTCCGTACATGGTGGAATATATTTGGATTATTGTGGAACCCCTGCGGGACCCTGGTCCATGTATCCTGTCTATCCCTGACAGTAAAGGCGAATTTCCCTTGTGATTCCTCTGCCAATGGTATGGACCAGAACCCGTTCTGTATCCAAGACTGTAAATATTTTAAAGTCTGGTTTCAGACCATTAAATATCTTATTCAATGTGGTCTACACAAACTTACACCAACCAGAATTTCACCGTGCACAATAAAAGTCTGGTTTTAATAGGTTAATTAACCTCAATAACGCCAATTCAATCTAGATCAATTTTTTTTTAAACAAGCCAGTATCACTTGGAAAAGAAAGAAACCATAGCCACATTAACAAAGAAACAATTACCCATGCCTTGTAAACATTCAAATTCATTTTCTTCCAGGCACATTGGCAACTGTGACTTCAAGGCTGAAGCTAATCTTTTGTAAAACAATTAACAAACTTAAAAGAACACACGCTTGTCCATCCTTCAAGACAAGTCTTCAAAGGGTTAAACAGCTTTAGCTCTCTGTACAAAAGAGTGGGTGGAGCTAAAATAAAAATGACAGACACTTTTTTTAAGACAGACTTTCAGACAAAAATAAATATTGTAACTTCTTAAACATTCATAGTCAGGAAAACTTTCACACTTTAACACACACTTTCTCACAAACTGAAATTCCAGCATTCCTTTTAAGATTCCTTTCACTACAACAAATTGTGTTTTATTTGTCTCGGATCATTATCAACTGATGTGTTAAAATTACTCCTGCCTTTCTAGTTTTCTTTTGTTTCTGCTTCTCCCACCACTCCCGTTGCGCCATTGGTTTTCCTAATGGATCCCACCCATCTTTCCTCATTTTATCAATCAAACCCTTTTGGTCCTCGGTGTAGAGCCGACTCATGGATCCTGGCGGGCACCGATCGGGTTCCTCGCCTTTCTCCATAATGTATTATTCTTTGTCACTAGTTTACCGCGTTCCGGTCCGCCCTAGTAACTCGTTCTCAGAGGTCTGCCTATCGTCCACCACTTGTATGATGGCGGCCCCGACTTGTAACTATTCTTGCTCACAGAGGTGAGTTTTGGGCAGCTACTTGGCCCCTTTCACATGTAGCCATTAATACATTATCACAACACGTCATACAATCCAACAGATCCCGCAACGCAACACAGCAGAGAGGTCTTACAAATTCTTTGTCTGTCTCGGATTCCCAACTAACTCTGGCCGTCACGTGGGGCCCAATCGCCCTCTTAATTTCGGCTCAGCATGGCTCCTCGAGACATTTACATTCCGAAATAACACATCAGGCTTCAATTAGATCTTAACTACTATTCGTACGTTTGGTTAACCTTATTATTTCAATATTACAAACACTTATGCGCCACCTAGGTTTAATAAACTGTTTCTTACCCGTCACAGACACCAGATTCTTTGGATACTGCGTCGCCGTCACACCGCCCTGCCAAGTGACCCAGTTTCTGGGTGGTCAAAGATTTGACTACTCGCCCCGTTCACTGGTACAGGCGGTCTTTCAGCTCCGAAGTATCCTGCCGACTACGCCAATTGTTAGGGAGAAATTATTTCACTCCAGTCTGTGTTGATAGGTAAAAGCAAAACAGTTTATTTAATATTCAGAGATCTCTGGGAGAAGCCGTGGTCACTAGGCCAGGTAAGGTCTGTGATGCTTCTCCCAGAGATCTCTGAATATTAAATAAACTGTTTTGCTTTTACCTATCAACACAGACTGGAGTGAAATAATTTCTCCCTAACAGCTTATAAACATTTCAAATTATACCAATAACATCAGATAACATTACAGCTACGAAGAGAAGTTAAGACTTTTTCACAGCAGCTGGGAAGGTTCAGGACCTGATCGAGGGCTTCAAGATTATGAAGAGTTGTAATGAGGATAGTAGTGATGGATTGCTTCCACTGGCCAGTGAGACAGTAACGAGAGGGCAGACATTTAAGATAATCATAAATAGAATTCAACGGGAGGTTAGAAAAATGTCTTTATACAGAAGGTGTTTCGATTGGGGAATTTTCTGCCCCAAACCATTGTTGAAGCAGAGTCCATGAATTATTTTCAAAGGGAATTGGAATGTTGCTTGTAGAATAGTGGATGGGGAGTGGGATCAGACTAGGTGGCTCACGTGGTCACTGGCACAGACTTGATGGGTCGAATGGCCTGTTTTGTAATGATTTTATGATTCTTGCATGTTGCTTTCATTTTAATTTAATTAGGAAAACAAAACGTGAAGTTGAGCACTTGGCACAGATGGATCATCTCAACATTGTTCGCTACTACAATTCCTGGATCGGACCAAGGTGACTAGAGGCAACAGCCAAGATCTTCTGGTTCTGTTACTGTGTAAAGAATTTCTAATCCTTGTAAGAGCAAGGTGCCATCTGTTGCAAAGCCTTAGTTCAGTGGGTAGCACTCGCCTGTGAGTCAGAAGGTTATGGGTTCAAGCCCCTCTCCAGACACTTGCGCACACAACCCAGGCTGACACTCCCAGTGCAGTGCTGAGGGAGTGCTGTATTATCAGAGGTACCGTCTTTCGGATGAAACGTTAAACTGAGGTCCCGTCTGCCCTTTCAGGTGGTCATAAAAAATCCCATGGTCACTATTGAAGAGCAGGGGAGTTCTCCCAATTCCTGGCCAATATTTACCCCTCAACCAACATCACTAAAAACAGATTATCTGGTCATTATCACATTGCTGTTTGTGGGATCTTGCTGTGTACAAATTGGCTGCCACATTTCCTACATTACAACAGTGACTACACTTCAAAAGTACTTCATTGGATGTAAAGTGCTTTGGGGCATCCAGAGGTCGTGAAAGGCACTGTATAAATACAAGTCTTTCTTTCTAAAGGGATATATCTTTAGCATTTTTTTTGGGATGTCTATTTCCTGGCAGCAAGTCTAGGTGGGCTCCTGCGCCGAGACCACCCTCAACACCAGTCACGGTAAATGAGGCAAGGCTCACTCTCCTCTCAGGGAAATATGTGGGCTGCACTCATTGCTTCCCTAGTCAATAAATTTGTAGAAAACACCAAACAGAAGGAGGCCATTTGGCCCATCGTGCCTGTGCAGTTACTTGATCCCTCACCAGTTCTACTCTATCTCCGTTCCCCAGCTGTTTCTCCCCACACTTCAATGTTTTCAGGTGTCAGCCATGGCTCAGTTGGTAGCGCACTCGAGTCAGTAAGTTGAGCACAAAAATCCAGGCTGACACTCCAGTGCAGTACTGAGGGAGTGCTGCACTGTTGGGAGTGCCGTCTTTTGGGTAAGACGTTATACCGAGACCCCATCTCCTCCTCAGGTGGATGTAAAAGATCCCATGGCACTATTCGAAGAAGAGCAGGGGAGTTCTCCCTGGAGTCCTGGCCAATATTTATCCCTCAACCAAGATCACTAAAACAGATTATCTGGTCATTATAACATTGCTGTTTGTGGGGGCTTGCTGTGCGCAAATTGGCTGCTGCATTTCCTACATTACAACAGTAACTACACTTCAATAGTACTTCATTGGCTGTAAAGCGCTTTGAGACATCCTGAGGTAATGAAAGGCACTGTATAAATGCAAGTCTTTTTTTTCCTGGATCATTGATTCTACGCTATAAATGTGACACCATCCCCATTATTAAAGAGAAGTCTCACTGTTCTCACAAATAGTTGTGAGTTAGACATTAGGAATAGGGATGCCCTGCCTCCGATATCCCACCACCTTTTCATGTTCGAGCATTTCAGATCCCGACAACTCTCAGTGAAAATTTTTTTCCTCATCTTTGACCTCTGGTTATTGGCTCCCAGTTAAGTAACGCCTGGATTTTAAAATTCGAATCCTTATTTTCAAATCCCTCCATGGCCTCGCCCTTCCCTATTTCTGTACTCTCCTCCAGCCCTGCAACCCTCTGAGATCTCTGCGCTCCTCCAGTTCTGGCCTCTTGCGCATCCCCCAATTTCCTTTGTTCACCCATTGACAGCCCTGCCTTCAGCTGCCTCAGATCTAAGCTCTGGAATTCCCTCCCTAAACCTCTCCACCTCTCTCTCCTCCTTTAAGACGCTCCTTAAAACCTACCTGATTGACCAAACTTTTGGTCACCTGTCCTAATATCTCCTTATGTTGCTTGGTGTTAAATGTTGTCTGATAACGCACCTGTGAAGCTTTACTACGTTAAAGGCGCTATATAAATGCAAGTTGTTGTTTGAACTGCACTTCAAACAAAGTAACTCATTAGCTTTGGGACGTGATGAGGCACCTTACAAATGCAAGTTTCTTTCTTAATGCAACCTACTGTACTTGGAAAGTGAAAATTGTTTATTATTCATCATTTTTAAAATCTGTTGTAATAAATTTTACTTTTGCATTTTAAATTAAGAACCCGACCTAACGGCTTGAACAAGAAATCGCTATTTATTCAAATGGCGTTGTATGAGAAGGACCTGACAGAATGGATAGAAGATCCTGAGAATAATAAACCCGTGCAGGAGGCAGTTGCTTTGGACATATTCCGTCAATTATTAGATGGTGTCGTGTACATTCATCAGAATAATAGGATGCATCGGGACCTGAAGGTCAGACCATTGAGATTGTGGCCCACACGCACTCACTTAAACACAAGTTTACATTCTATTGAGTAATTTTCGGTCACTCCTCTCCACACATGTACATGCCCATCTAGTTATGCCCATCTAGTTATGTCCATCCCCCACACCCTTTGCCCCACCATTGGTGGCCGTGCCTATATCCATCTCGGCCCTAAGCACTGGAATACCCTCCCTAAACCTCTCTATCTCTCGCCTTCTTTAAGACACTCCTTTAAAACCTACCTCTTTGGTCACTTGTCCTAACATCTCCTTATGTCGCTCAGTGTCCAATTTTGTTTGATAATCGCTCCTGTGAAGTGCCTTGGGACGTTTTACTATGTTAAAGGTGTTATATAAATGCAAGTTATTGTTGTTGTGTGGCAGAGCACTGATAAATTTCCTGGTTCTTGTTTGGATCCTTCGACTCTGCCCGTTCGAGTATTAGAATGAAGGGTTCTGTGAAAGCCAAGTGGGCAAAGTCTCAGCCCCTGTGACAGATGAACTCCTCCAGGTTCCATCAGTGACCCAGGCTGGCTGGTCACTCACCAATGGTGCCCTGATGTACCTACTTCAGGAGTTGTTACCAGATCAACCATAGACTTGCTTCCATTGTCAGGTGACTCACCTTCACCCCAAAGAAACCCTACTTCCCACCCCCAAAAAGAGGATAGTAGTTTGTTGGCAATCCATGAGTTTGCCCCCCCCCCCCCCCCCAGTCACTAGAAGGACCACATGGACACCCCCCCACCGTATCCCATTGAGTGGCGGTTCCGCCAGTTGGAGATGTGGAGCTTAAGTGGCAGCTGCCTGTCTCTCCGCAAGCAACTTAAAGCAAGCATCGGACCCTCGGTATACCAGCCTGTGCTCTCATTGGCAGCCATGGCTCAGTTGGTAGAATTCTCACCTCTGAGTCAGAAGATCATGGGTTCAAGCCCTACTCCAGAGACTTGAGCATATACTCTAGGCCGACACAGTGACACTCCCAGGGCAGTACTGAGGGAGTGCTGCGCTGTCAGAGGTGCCGTCTTTTGGATAAGATGTTAAACTGAGGCCCCGTCTGCCCCCTCAGGTGGACGTAAAAGAGCTCATTGCACTATTTTGAAGAAGAGCAGGGGAGTTCTCCCCGGTGTCCTGGCCAATATTTATTCATCAACCAACATCACTAAAACAGATTATCTGATCATTATCACATTGCTGTTTGTGGGATCTTGCTGTGCGCAAATTAGCTGCCACGTTTCCTACATTACAACAGTGACTACACTCCAAAAGCGCTTTGGGACAGCCTGAGGTCGTGAAAGGTGCGATATATATTGGAGTTCTTTTCTTCCTTGCTTCCTCCCTCCCTCTCATACCCAGCCTCCAGGTAATGCCTTTCAGCAATGCTCCTCAAAAGCCTCAGGATTTCTTCATTGTCCTTAAAATGAGCACTGCGTTCAGTTCTGGGCACCACACCTCAGGAAGGATATATTGGCCTTGGAGGGGGTGCAGCGCAGATTCACCAGAATGAGACTGGGGCTAAAAGGTTAAATTTATGAGGACAGGATGCATTGATTAGGCTTGTTTTCCTTCGAGTATAGAAGATTAAAGGGTGAACTAATTGAGGTGTTTAAGATGACTAAAGGTGTTGATAGGGTAGATAGAGAGAAACTATTTCTTCTGGTGGAGGAGTCAAGAACAACCTTAAAATTAGAAATAACAACAGAAAACGCTGGAAAAACTCAGCAGGCCAGGCAGCATCCGTGGAGAGAGAAAGAGAGTTGACGTTTCAGGTCGATGACCTTTCATCAGAACTGGGAAGAGCTGGAAATCAAATAGATTTAAGGCCAGGGTAAAGCTGGGAAAAGGGGGAGGGGATAAAGGAACAAAGGAGGAGATGAAGAGACATTAAGAGATATGCAAGGCTAGAGGTGGTGTTAATGTGACAGATTAAGGCTGAATGAAGTGTGAAATCTACTGGCAGAATGAAGGACAGCTGCCAGCTTCTAGGAGGAAAAAAAAGGTGGGGGGGACAAATAAAAGGGTGGATAAAATAAAATATAAATGTGATTGGAGCTGAGGTTATGATCTAAAATTGTTGAACTCGATATTGAGTCCAGAGGGCTGTAGCGTGCCTAAACGAAAGATGAGGTGCTGTTCCTCGAGCTTACGCTGAGCTTCCGTGGAACAGTGTATTAGAGCTGGGCCGTTCGGGGTGAAATCACAGCAGAGGTGTTTGGTTTAAATTTTTCTATTGTTTAAAAAAAAGTTATGTTTTCAAATGCAGTAAATTGACTTGAATAATTCTATGTTTTTATTTATTTTTTGGTGGGAAAAAAAGCCAGACAATATCTTCCTTACAGAAAAAACCATCGTAAAAATAGGCGACTTTGGTCTTGTTATAACAGTGGACGACCAGAAAGCGCCCACCAGGAATGTCGGAACACTACTATACATGAGTCCAGAACAGGTGAGAAGAACAGGCTGAGCCCCTCGTCACCAGGGGGTTTTATAGAATAGAATCAGAGAATCTTACAGCAAAGAAGGAGGTCATTCGACCCATCGTGCCTGTGCCGGCTCTTTAAAAGAGCTCTCCAATTCGTTCCACTCCCCTGCTCTTTCCCCATACCCCTGCAAATCTTTCCTTTTCATGTATTTTATCCAATTCCCCTTTGAAAGTTACTATTGAATGTGCTTCTACCAACCTTTCAGGCAGTATGTTCCAGATCATAAAAACTCGCTGTGTGAAATATTTGCTGGAACCGTTCTAGAATCTAGGGATTTTTGGATGATCACAACCAATGCATCCACTATCTCTTCAGCCACTTATTTTAGAACCATAGGATGTAGGCCATCAGATCCAGGGGATTTGTCGGCTTTTAGTCCCATTAGTTTCTCGAGTACTTTTTCTCTACTGATCTTAATTTCTTTAAGTTCCTCACTCTCAAGCTTCATCAACTCTTGAACACCAACGTCCCTCCGGAACCTTCTTCCCCTTCACTTTCCTCTGACCCCCCCTTCTCCCAATCTCACCCCCTGCCGCGTTTTCACTATCCCTTCTGACCTTCCCCTTTCTGACCCCGAACGATCAGTCCTCAGCAAAGGCCTGAGCTTCATCCCCTTACGCCCCCACCTCAATGAATTTCGAGCTCGGCATGATGCTGAGCTCTTTTTCCGCCGCCTTCGCCTCCGTGCCCACTTTCTCCCGCTTTCAGAATTCCCGTTCTACCTGGACCCCTCCCTCTGGCCTCTTACCCTCTCTAGATCTTTTCATTGCTAACTGCCGGCGTGACATCGGCCGTCTCAATTTCTCTGCTCCCCTCTCTCACTCCAACCTACCTCCCTCTGAACTTGCAGCACTCTATTCCCTCAGATCCAACCCCGACATTGTCATTAAACCTGCTGACAAGGGTGGTGCTGTTGTTGTTTGGCGAACCGACCTCTACCTAGCAGAAGCTGAACGCCAACTCTCCGACACCTCCACCTGGACCATGACCCCACTACCGAACATCAAGCCACCATTTCCAAGACCGTCACTGACCTCATCTCCTCTGGAGACCTTCCCCCCACGGTCGCCAACCTCATAGTTCCCCAACCCCGCACAGCTCGCTTCTACCTCCTTCCCAAGATCCACAAACAGGACTGCCCCGGTAGACCCATCGTTTCAGCCTGTTCTTGCCCCACGGAACTTATCTCTTCCTATCTCGACTCTTTTTTCTCCCCTTGTCCAGTCTCTTCCCACCTACATCCGCGACTCTTCCGACGCCCTCCGCCACTTTAACAGTTTCCAGTTTCCCGGCCCCAACCGCCTCCTTTTCACTATGGACGTACAATCCGTCTACAGCTCCATCCCCCACCAGGATGGCCTGAGGGCGCTCCGCTTCTTCCTTGAACAGAGGCCCAACCAGTCCCCATTCACCACCACCCTCCTCCGCCTGGCTGAACTTGTTCTCACATTGAACAACTTCTCCTTTGACTCCACCCATTTCCTCCAAATCAAAGGTGTTGCTATGGGTACCCGCATGGGTCCTAGCTATGCCTGCCTTTTCGTGGGATATGTGGAACACTCTTTGTTCCAGTCCTACTCGGGTCCCCTCCCCCACCTCTTTTTCCGGTACATTGATGACTGTATCTGTGCCGTCTCCTGCTCTCGCCCTGAACTAGAACATTTCATTCACTTTGCTTCCAATTTCCACCCTTCCCTCACCTTCACATGGTCCATCTCCGACTCTTCCCTTCCCTTCCTCAACTTCTCTGTCTCCATCTCTGGGGATAGGTTATTGACTAACATTCACTACAAGCCCACTGACTCCCACAGCTACCTGGACTACACTTCCTCCCACCCCGCCTCCTGTAAGGACTGTATTCCATTCTCCCAGTTTCTCCGTCTCTGCCGCATCTGCTCTGATGATGCCACCTTCCATACCAGTGCTTCCGACATGTCTTCCTTTTTCCTCAACCGAGGATTCCCCTCGACTGTGGTCGACACGGCCCTCGACCGTGTCCGTTCTATCTCCCGCACTTCTGCCCTCACCCCTGCCCCTCCCTCCCGGAACCACGATAGAGTTCCCCTTGTCCTCACCTTTCACCCCACCAGCCGCCACATTCAACGGATCATCCTCCGCCACCTCCAGCGTGATCCCACCACCAAACGCATCTTCACCTCACCTCCCCTTTCAGCATTCCGCAGGGACCGCTCCCTCCGCGACACCCTAGTCCACTCCTCTACCACCCCCAGCACCCCTTCCCCTTCGCCTGGCACCTTCCCGTGCAAGCGCAGGAGATGCAACACATGCCCTTATACCTCCCCTCTTCCCACTGTCCAGGGCCCCAAACACCCCTTCCAGGTGAAACAGCGATTTACTTGTACTTCCTGCAATTTAGTATACTGTATTCGCTGCTCACGATGTGGGGAGACCAAACGCAGATTGGGTGACCGCTTTGCGGAACACCTCCGTTCAGTCTGTAAGGGGGACCCCAAGCTCCCGGTGGCCTGTCACTTTAATTCTCCGCTCCACTCCCACTCTGACCTCCCCGTCCTCGGCTTATTACACTGTTCCATGGAAGCTCAGTGTAAGCTCGAGGCACAGCACCTCATCTTTCGTTTAGGCATTCTACAGTCCTCTGGACTCAACATCGAGTTCAACAATTTTAGATCATAACCACAGCCCCTATCACATTTATATTTTATTTTATTTTTTCATCCACCCTTTTGTTTGGCCCCCCCCCTTTTTTTTTCCCCCTCCCAGCAGCTGTCCTTCATTCTGCCAGTGCATTTCACACTTCTTTTAGCCTCAACCTGTCACATTAACACCTCCTCTTGCCTTGATCATCTCTTAATGTGTCTCAATGTCTCTTAATCTCTCCTTTTGTTCTTTCATCCCCTCCCCCTTTTCCCAGCATTATACTTGCTTTAAATCTATTTCATTTCCTGATTTTTACCAGTTCTGACGAAAGGTCTTCGACCTGAAACGTTAACTCTGTTTCTCTCTCCACGGATGCTGCCTGGCCTGCTGAGTTTTTCCAGCGTTTTCTGTTGTTATTTCTCATTAGTCCCTTGTTTCCCCACTATTTTTGGTATGCTTTTTGTGTCTTCTACTCTGACGACAGATACAAAATATTTGTTTGAAGTCTCTGCCATTTCCTTATTCCCCATTATAACTTCCCCTGTCTCAGCCTCTAAGGTACCAACGGACACTTTTGCTACTCTCTTCCTTTTTACATACTTGTAGAAGCTCTTACAGTCTGTTTTTATATTTCTTGCTAGTTTACTCATATTCTATTTTCTCCCTTTTATCAATTTGTTTGGTTATCCTTTGTTTTCTAAAGCTCTCCCAATCCTCAGGCTTACTACAAATTTTCACAACATTTTCAGGCTCTTCTTTTAATCCAATACTATCCTTAACTTCTTTACTTAGCCACGGATGGATCACTTTTCCCGTGGAGTTTTTATTTCTCAATGGAATGTATATTCGCTGAGAATTTTGGAATATTTCTTTAAATGTTTGCCACTGCTTATCTACCATCATACCTTTTAATCTAATTTCCCAATCTGTCTTAGTCAACTCGCCCCTCATAGCTATGTAATTGGCTTTTTTTTAAGTTTAAGACTCTTGTTTCAGATTTAAGTATGTCACTCTCAAACTCAATGTGAAATTCTATCATATTATGATCACTCTTCCCCGAGGATCCTTTACTATGGGATTACTGATTAACCCTGTCTCATTACACAATTCAAGATCTAAAATAACCTATTCCCTGGTTGGTTCCACAATGTATTGTTCTCGGAAACGGTCTCAAATGCATTCCATGAACTCGTCCTCCAGATTACCCTTGCCAGTTTGATTTGCCCAGTCTATATGCATATTAAAGTCCCCCATGATTATTGCATTACCTTTATTACAAGTTCGTATTATTTCTTGATTTATACTCTGTCCAACGGTATAGCTACTGTTGGGGAGCCTATAAACTACTCCTACCAGTGTTTTCTGCCCCTTGTTATTTCTTATCTCCACCCATAGTGATTCTACTTCCGGATCTTACGAGCCAAGATCCTTTCTCTCTACTGTCCTTATATCATCCTTTTATTATCAGAGCTATCCCCCCTCCGCCCCCCCGACCCCCCTCCTGTTCCAGTCTGCCTGTCTTTTCCATTCTGCCTGTTTCCAATTGTGGGGGAGTCCAAAACTAGAGGTCATAAATATAAAATAGTCACGAATGAATCTAATAAGTAATTCAGGAGAAACTTCTTTACCCAGAGAGTGGTGAGAATGTTGAGAAGAATAGCATAGATGCATTTAAGGGGAAGCTAGATAAACACATGATGGAGAAAGGAATAGAAGAATATGCTGATAGGGTTAAATGAAGAGGGGTTGGAAGAGGCTCGTGTGGAGCATAAACACCGACATGGACCTGTTGGTCCGAATGGCCTGTTTCTGTGCTGGAAATGCTATGTAACTCGATGTAACTGGTCCTGGCATGGAGTCTTGATTGATGGGAATGTAGATCAGCAAGGCGGTCTAGTGCACCCGATTTACTCGGTTTTCCCAAATCCCCTATGGGTGGAAAGTCATTCGGGTCATGGATTGGGTGCGGCGTGTTCTATGCTTGAGTGCTTCATTAGGCCCCTCCCATTGCAGGAAGCTCCACAACTCCTTTGACTCCTAAAATTACCCTAAAATAAACTGCATTTATACAATGTTCCTCATGTGCTGCTCTTACTCACTGGTTTCTCACTGGCTTTACCCATTCCTTTTTCTCACCGGTTCCTGCACCCCGAGGCTCCCAGTTTCCCTCTTGAATCATGAAGGTCATGGGTTCAAGTCCCACTCCAGAGACTTGAGCACATAATCCAGGTTGACATTCCAGTGCTGCGCTGTCGGATGAGACGTTAAACCGAGGCCCCGTCTGCTCTCTCAGGTGGGCATAAAAGATCCCAGGACACTATGTAAAGAAGAGCAAGGGAGTTCTCCCCGGTGTCCTGGCCAATATTTATCCCTTAACCAACATCACTAAAAACACATTATCTGGTCATTATCACAGTGCTGTTTGTGGGATCTTGCTGTGTACAAATTGTCTGCCTCGTTTCCTACCTTACAACAGTGACTACATTTCAAAAGTACTCCATTGGCTGCAAAGCGCTTTAGGGCGTCCCGAGGTCGTGAAAGGGTCTAACATAGAAACATAGAAGATAGGAGCAGGAGTAGGCCATTCGGCCCCTCGAGCCATTCAATGAGATCATGGCTGATCATCCAAATTCAGTACCCTGTCCCTGCCTTTTCCCCATATCCCTTGATCCCTTTAGCCTTAAGAAATATATCTAACTCCTTCTTGAATATATTTAATGAATTGGCCTCCACTGCCTTCTGTGGTAGAGAATTCCACAGGTTCACCACTCTCTGGGTGAAGAAATTCCTCCTCATCTCTGTCCTAAATGGCTTACCTCTTATCCTTAGACTGTGACCCCTGGTTCTGGACTCCCCGACCATCGGGAACATCCTTCCTGCATCTAGTCTGTCTAGTCCTGTTAGAATTTTATAAGTTTCAATGAGATCCCCTCTCATTCTTCTAAACTCCAGCGAATATAAGCCCAATCGACCCAATCTCTCCTCATACGTCATTCCTGCCATCCCAGGTATCAGCCTGGTGAATCTTCGCTGCACTCCCTCCATGGCAAGAACATCCTTCCTCAGATAAGGCGACCAAAACTGCACACAATACTCAAGGTGTGGTCTCGCCAAGGCCCTGTACAACTGCAGCAAGACATCCTTGTTCCTGTATTCGAACACTCGCTACGAAGGCCAACATACCATTTGCCTTCTTCACCGCCTGCTGCACCTGCATGCTTACCTTCAGCGACTGGTGCACAAGGACACCCAGGTCTCGTTGCACTTCCCCTTCTCCCAATCTATTGCCATTCAGATAATAATCTGCCTTCCTGTTTTTGATACCAAAGTGGATAACCTTGCATTTATCCACATTATAATGCATCTGCCATGATTCTGCCCAATCACCCAACCTGTCCAAATCATACTGGAGTTTCTCTGCATCCTCCTCACAGCACACAAGCCCACCCAGCTTTGTGTCATCTGCAAACTTGGAGATATTACATCTCGTTCCCTCGTCTAGATCATTAATATATATTGTGAATAGCTGGAGTCCTAGGACCGATCCCTGCGGTACCCCACTAGTCACTGCCTGCCACTTGGAAAAAGACCCGTTTATTCCAACTCTTTGCCTTCTGTCTGCCAACCAGTTCTCTATCCAAGTCAATACCTTGCCCCCAATCCCATGTGCCTTAACTTTACACGCTAATCTCTTATGCGGGACCTTACCGAAAGCCTTCTGAAAGTCCAAATACACCGCATCCACTGGTTCTCCCTTATCTATTTTACCAGTTACATCTTCAAAAAATTCCAGTAGATTAGTCAAGCATGATTCACCTTTTGTAAATCCATGTTGACTTTGTCCGATCCTGTCACTGTTTTCCAAGTGCTCTGCTATTACATCTTTTATAATGGACTCCAGCATTTTCCCCACTACCGATGTCAGGCTTATCGGTCTATAATTCCCCGTTTTCTCTCTACCACCTTTTTTGAATAGTGGGGTAACATTAGCTACCCTCCAATCCATGGGAACTGTTCCAGAATCTATCGAATTTTGGTAGATGACCAGCAATGCATCTACTATTTCTAGGGCCACTTCCTTAAGTACCCTAGGATGTAGATTATCATGCCCTGGGGATTTATCGGCCTTCAATCCCATCAATTTCGCTAACACCATTTCCCTACAAATACTGATTTCTTTCAGTTCCTCCCTCTCATTAGACCCTATGTTCCCCGACATCTCTGGGAGGTTATTTATGTCCTCCTTTGTGAAGACAGAACCAAAGTATGTATTTAATTGGTCTGCCATTTCTTTGTTCCCCATTATAAATTGCCCTGATTCTGACTGCAAGGGACCTACGTTTGACTTCACCAATCTTTTTCTCTTCACATACCTATAAAAGCTTTTACAGTCAGTTTTTATGTTCCCTGCAAGTTTACTCTCATACTCTATTTTCCCCCTCTTAATTAATCCCTTTGTCCTCCTTTGTTGAATCCTAAACTGCTCCCAATCCTCAGGTTTACTGCTTTTTCTGGCCAATTTATATGTCCTCTCCTTGGATCTTATGCTATTCCTAATTTCCCTTGTTAGCCACGGTTGAGTCACCTTTATTTGTTTTATTTTTATGCCAAACTGGGATGAACAAATTCTGCAGTTCACCCATGCGATCTTTGAATGTTTGCCATTGCCTATCCACCGTCAGCCCTTTTGAGTAACATTCCCCAATCAATCCTACCCAACTTGCACCTCATACCATCGTAGTTTCCTTTATTTAAATTCAGGACCCTAGTCTCCGAGTCAACTACTTCACTCTCCATTTTAATGAAGAATTCTATCATATTATGATCGCTCCGACCCAAGGGGCCTCGCACAACAAGATTGCTAATTAATCCTTCCTCATTACATAATACCCAGTCTAAGATGGCCTGATCTCTAGTTGGTTCCTCGACATATTGGTCCAGGAAACCATCCCGTATACACTCTAGGAATTCCTCCTCCACAGTACTGTTACTAATTTGGTTAGCCCAATCTATATGTAAATTAAAGTCACCCATGGTAACTGCTGTGCCATTATTGCACGCTTCTCTAATTTCCCTTTTAATGCCATCCCCAACCTCCGCATTACTGTTTGGGGGTCTGTATACCACTCCCACTAACGTTTTCTGCCCCTTGGTATTTCTCAGTTCTACCCATACAGATTCCACATCATCAGAGCTAATATCCTTCCTTACAATTGTGTTAATCCCCTCTTTAACCAGCAATGCTACCCCACCTCCTTTTCCTTTTTGCCTATCTTTCCTGAATATTGAATACCCCTGGATGTTGAGTTCCCAGCCTTGGTCACCCTGGAGCCATGTTTCCGTAATCCCAATAATATCATATTCGTTTACCTCTATTTGCGCAGCTAATTCATCCACCTTCTTACGAATGCTCCTCGCATTAAGACACAAAGCCTTCAGGCTTTTTTTTTAATGCTCTTAGACCTTTTAGAATTATTATTTACTGTGGCCATGTTTGATTTAAACCCTTGATTTCTCTGACTGCCACCTTTGTTTTTCTCCTTCCTGTCTTTTGCTTCTATCCTTGTTTCCCTTTTCTCTGTCTCCCTGCTCAGGTTCCCAACCCCCTGCCATTTTAGTTTAAATCCTCCCCCAGAGCACTAGCAAACACTCCACCTAGGACATCGGTCCCGGTCCTGCTCAGGTGCAAACTGTCCTGTTTGTACTGGTCCCACCTCCCCCAGAACCGGTTCCAATGTCCCAGGAATTTGAATCCCTCCCCCTTGCACCATTCCTCTAGCCACGTATTCATCCGAAATATCCTTCTATTTCTACTCTGACTAGCACGTGGCACTGGTAACAATCCTGAGATTACTACCTTTGAGGTCCTATTTTTTAATTTACCTCCTAACTCCCTATATTCAGCTTTTAGGACCTCATCCTGTTTTTTACCAATACCGTTGGTACGTATATGCACCACGACAACTGGCTGTTCGCCCTCCCCCTCCAGAATGCCCTGCAGCCGCTCTGATAAATGCAAGTGTTTCCCAATGGCTGCCCGTCAGATAAATGTAACTTTCCGGCCATTGTGCGGCCAGCGTCAAGTAAGCTGCGTTAATCCCCCAGATCGTAACACCAGGTTGCAGGTCTGATCGGGGACTGTAAAAGTGCTGCGCGAGTTTTAAGCACACCCGTTGAACACACTTATGGTGTGGGTCGGAGGAGAACCGCAGCTCTCGAGGTGGAGTTAGGAGAGAGCATGGTCAGGCTGCTCTCCTGAACCCCAGCCAGTAATACCAAAGGCCCTTAAATGTCTACAAGGCACATGGACTAGATCCTCCATCGGGTTGCCAGGATTGCCCTGAAGTCTCCAGGAATTAAAGACTGATCACCCGGACACACTGCTGTGAGCAAAACCCAATAGAAAAATCACGGGCAGTAAAATATTGGTGTTTTTAAAAAACAATTCTTTGAACACGTCTGTTTATTAGTTAGAAATATCGGAGATGGGAATAAAGGTTGTTTGACTAACTGAAGAATAATCCAATCGGATAATGAAGAGTCTATTCACTATCCAATTGGCCGTGAGAACGCGGGGCGCTGCGAGGATGGGCGTGTCTGAGAGGTCTTTAAAATGATGATGAAACCTCCAGGAATATGCATAGGATTCTGGTCAGGCTGCACTTTGAGTACTGTGCACAGTTCTGGTCTCAATACTATAGAAAGGACATGGAAGCCCAGGAGAAAGTGCAAAATAGATTTACAAGGATGGTACCAGAACTCTGAGATTACAGGTATCGGGAAAGATTGAACAGGCTGGGGCTTTGTTCTTTAGAAAAGAGAAGACTTCGAGGTGACCTGATAGAGGTCTTTAAAACTATGAATGGGTTGGACAGGGTAGATGTGGAAAGAATGTTTCCACTTGTGGGAGATTCTGAAACTAGGGGCCATAAATACAAGGTAGTTACAAATAAATCCAATAAGGAAATAAGGAGAAATTTCTTTACTCAGAGTGGTTAGAATGTGGAACTCGCTACCACAGGAAGTGATTGAGGCAACTCGAATAGATGCTTTCAAAAGGAAACTAGACGAGTACATGAGAGAAAAGGGCATAGAAAGGTAGGCTGAGGTGAGGTAGAGGGAATGGGAGGAGACTCGTGTGGAGTATAAACACCAGCACAGACTAGTTGGGCTGAATGGCCGGTTTCTGTGCTGTACATTCTTGGTAATTCTATGAATACATCCAATCAGAGTTGGAAACTCTAATCCTCCATGGAACGTTGGTTCCAACATTTCCCATTGCCAAGGCCCACTTGCATGGTGGAGCTTTTCAACAGATTGTTACTGAAATTCTTTGTTCAGAAGAATGTTTTGCTGATCTTAAAACTCTTTCAGCTGTTGAGAGTTTTGGAGCAGGAAAAAAGCCACTAGTCCCGAAAAAATCTGAACCTTTTCCCACAGCAACAACTTAAATTTATATAGCGCCTTTAATGTAGTAAAACGTCCCAAGGCGCTTCACAGGAGCGTTATCAGACAACATTTGACACCAAACCACTTGAGATATTAGGGCAGATGACCAAAAGTTTGGTTAAATGTCCAAAAATGTGCGGGTTAGGTTGATTTGGCTATGATAAATTGACCCTTAGTGTTAGGGGGGGATTAAATATGTGGGGTTACGGGGATAGGATGGGATATGTTAGGGGGAATTAAATACGTGGGGTTACAGGGATAGGGTGGGATATGTGTCGGTGCAGGCTCGATGGGCCGAGATGGCCTCTATCTGTACTGTGGGGATTCTGTGTGAGAAAGCAGGGACAGGGTACTGGATTTGGATGATCAGCCATGATCGTTTTGAATGGTGGAGCAGGCTCGACGGGCCGAATGGCCTACTCCTGCTCCTAGTTTCTATGTTTCTATGTTTCTAAAGAGGTAGGTTTAAAGGGGCAGAGAGAGGCGGAGAGGTTTAGGGAGGGAATTCCAGAGCTGTCATAGACTGATTTTGAGCCTTCTTGCCCTTCTCTCTCTGCAGCTTAGAGGGGATGCTTACGACCACAAAGTCGACATCTTTGCACTGGGGCTCATTTTCTTTCAGCTTCTGTGGATACGTCATGGGACCGTAGCGGAAAGACGCGAGGTATATCAGTCATTTATATATGGTGGGGTAGCTGATAATCGGCAGGGCCTCCCTTACAAGGGCAGCAGCGTAGGAGGGGCATGGGGCCTAGTGCCTGGAGCCTAGTGCCTGGGGCTCCCTGGGCCCGGGACTTCCCATATCCTTGGCCTAGGAGCGGAGCAGGTGGGACAAATGTGGGGACTGCCTTAAACAGCGGGGGGGATGTGCCCAGGCCAGAGGCCCAGCTTGAACTCCCTCCCCCCACGAATGGCGATGACACCTGCGCAATACACCGAGGGCAGGAGTTGAGGAGAGGTACAACATGGCCACCCGTCCAACACAATCATAGCGGGACACGCCTCCAGCATCCTGAAACCAAGATTCCAATGCTTGGATTGGAGATATTTGTAGCTGTGTCAAGACCTGTAAACGTTGCTCGCGACTGTTTTCCCTCCCCCCAACTTTGCGCAGCCGAGGGGGTCCCAGGTCCAATCCTTGGCCTCTGCTTATATTGTCTTTCAACCAAGGCAGCAGTAGGAGTGGCTACAGTCGGCATCAGCTACCTGGGGTTAGGGACAGGAACTTGGTTCGCGCTCCTTATCGTCACCTAGCAGCCTGGACTGGATGTGTGTGGGCGTGAGGACATTGGATGAGGGCAGGGTTGGACTGGGCTCTGATGACCCCCCACAGTCCCTACACTCAAAACTCACTTAATTAAAAGTCCCTTAGGTGAGGTGTCTGGCGGGGGGGAAACACGGGAACGTCAATACCTTTGTGGGCTGTGGGGAGATAAAGTAGAAGAATAATCATCAGTTGGTGCTATTGATGTTTATTTTTGGTTTATTTAGAAGTGGTCAGACATTCGAAAGAGCAAGTTTCCTTCGCCCTTTGAGGAACGGTGTCTCTCCCAGGTAACTCTGACATTTCAACGCAATTTGGGAGCGTATTTTTGGTTGCTTGATCGGTTGACAGTCGATGTTAAAACTCTTTTGTGTGTCTCGCCCTCAGAGTCTCTTAATCCGGAAAATGCTCTCTGAAGCTGCGAGTGAGAGACCAGAGGCAGTCGAGGTACAGCGGAGACTGGAATCTGGTTGTGAGCAGGAATCAAAAACCATTTAAAGAAATCGGAAGCAAGGAGACATCTCACAGATAACAGGCTAGGATTGGGAAGTCAATATGATAGGATTCGTAAAATCCTATTATGTGATCTTTGAAATTCCATTTTAATACTGTCAACTTACACATTGTTACTTTGTCAGCGCCACTCATTTCTAGTTAATGGGTAGTCCTGTCGCTGTAATAACAACCTCGTTTTTGAACCAATGTAATGAGTGGCAGGTCAGTTACACTCTCAGTCTGAAGGTTATGTGGGGTATCGCGCACATAGTCCCTAAAATTTCCCAGATATTCTCCCAATCTCCAGCTATATGGCCTTTCAAAATTTCTGGACGTCCCAAAGTGCTTTACAGCCAATAAAGTACTTTTGACGTGTAGTCACTGTTGTAATGTAGGAAACACGGCAGCCATTTGCGCACAGCAAGCTCCCACAAACAGCAATGTGATAATGACCAGATAATCTGTTTTTTAGTGATGTTGGTTGAGGGATAAATATGGGCCAGGACATCAGGGAGAACTCCCCTGCTCTTCTTTGAAATAGTGGCCGTGGGATCTTTTACGCCCACCCGAGTGTTTAGTGATGCTGATTGAGGGATAAATATCGGTCACTGCCATTTTGTCACTGGTAACTTTAAAGATGTTTTCTCAGAATTTCAAAATACAACAGTTCCTATCCAAGAGATCTAAACTGTTCATTAATAATGTAAAGCTGAGTGAGGAAATACGCACAGTTGAACATTGTATTGGTGTGAATTTGCAATGCGCACACTGCCCCCGCGAATAGATAGTTTCTGCTGTTTGTTAATGTCTGTGTCAGCTGTGGCTCAGTGGGTAGCACTCTCTCCTCTGAGTCAGAAAGTCGTGGGTTTGAGCCCTACTCCAGAGACTTCAGCACATAATCCAGGCTGACACTCCCAGTGCAGTACTGAGGGAGCGCTGCACTGTCAGAGTTGCCGCCTTTCGGATGAGACGTTAAACCAAGGCCCCACCCGCGCTCTCAGGTGGATGTAAAAGATCCCTTGGCACAATTCGGGGAAGAGCAGGGGAGTTCTCTCCCACCCTGCCCCCAGGTGTCCTGGGCCAATATCTGTGAAACAGTCATTATCACTTTGCTCTTTGTGGGAGCTTGCTGTGCACAAATTGGCTGCCACGTTTCCTACATTACAGCAGTAACTACACTACAAAAAGTACTTAATTGGCTGTAAAGCGCTTTGAGGTGTACTGAGGATGTGAAAGACGCTGTGTAAATGTTCTCCACGTCTTCCTCCTTCTTTAAGACCCTCCTTGTAACCTACCGCTTTGACCAAGCTTTTGGTCGCCTGTCCTAATATCTCCTTGTGTGGCTCAGTATCAAATTCTGTCTGATAACGTCCTGTGAAGCACCTTGGGATGTTTTACTATGTTAAAGATGCTATATAAATGCATGTTAATGTTGTATGCCAATGTCACAGTGAAGGAGGAGGGGGTAGAGAAATTGGATAAAGTAAAAATAGATAAAGAGGAGATACTTAAGTTTGGCAGCGCTCAAAGTAGAAAAGTCACCAGTCCGGATGGGATGCATCCTCTCTTACTGTGGGAGGCAAGGGTGGAAATTGCGAAGGCTCTGGCCACAATCTTCCAATCCTCCTCAGATATGGAAGTGGTGCCAGAGGACTGGAGCATTGCAAATGTTACAACCCTGTTCAAAAACGGGGAGAGGGATAAACCCAGCAACTACAGACCAGTCAGTCCAACGTCAGTAGTGGGGAAACTTTTAAAGACAATAATCCGGGACAAAATAAATTGTCACTTGGACGAAGATGGGTTAATAAATGAAAGTAGCACGGATTTGTTAAAGGCAAATCGTGTTTGACTAACTTGATTGAGTTCTTCAATGAAATAATGGAGAAGGTTGATGAAGGATGATGTAGCAGACTTCAGGAGGACTTAGACAGACTGATGAAATGGGAAGACACATGGCAGATGAAATTTAATGCAAAGAGGTGTGAAGTGATGCATTTTGGAAGGAAGAATGAGGAGAGGCAATCTAAACTAAATGGTACAATTTTAAAGTGGGTGCAGGAACTGAGAGACCTGGAGGTTAAAATACAGAAATCTTTGAAAGTTGATGAGGCTGTTTAAAAAAGCAAATGGGATCCTTGGCTTTATAAATAGAGACATAGAGTACAAAAGCAAGGAAGTTATGCTAAATCTTTATAAAACACTGGTTAGGCCCCAGCTGGAATATTGTGTCCAATTCTGGGCCCCACACTTTAGGAAGGATGTCAAGGACTTAGAGAGGGTGCAGAAGAGATTTACTAGAATGGTACCAGGGACGAGGGACTTCAGTTAAAAGCAAGAAATACTTGCATTTATATAGAGCTTTTCACAACCGCAGGACATGCCAAATGTCCATGGAAGTCAGTGTAAACGAAAATTGGACGGTGTAAAACGGGCTGGAGATTCGCAATCGCCCAACGTGAATTTCACCCCAGTTTCTCCACGTCCACCCTATCGAAACCCTTCATAATGTTAAAGACCTCTATCAGGTCTCCTCTTAATCTTCTCTCTTCCAGAGAAAAGAGCCCTGTGCCTGCTCAATCTTCCCCGACAGTTGGATCCTTCTGATTCTGATAATGTCCTTGTGAATCTGCTCTTCCCCTACCTTGCACCACCTTCTAAAATCCCTTCTCTTTGGTCAGGCCTTTGCTTCTCCAAGCCCTGCTAAATTATCCTTTGGCTTTTCACCTTTCTCTCCTCCCTCTTTGTTGAGAGAAATATTTGTTTTATTGTTGCCGGGGGTGGGGCATGGTGTTGAGTTGGTGCTACAGGTGCGGAGCCTCGCCGCCCCCACCCTGGCCCGCCCTTCATTCCCATTCCCCACCCCCTCATTCCCAGCCCTTCCCTTCCCTGCCCTGCCCCCTCCCCCTTGGAGTACTGTGCACAGTTCTGGCCTCCATATTATGAAAAGGATATCGAGGCACTAGAGAAGGTGTAAATAAGCTTTACAAGGATGATGCCAGAACTGAGAAGTTATAACTATCAGGAAAGACTGAACAGGCTGGGGCTCTTTTCTCTAGAAAAGAAAAGACTGAGGGGTGAGCTGATTGAGGTCTTTAGATTATGACGGGGTTTGTTAGGGTAGACGCAGAAAAAATGTTTCCACTTGTAGGGGAGTCCAAATCCAGGGGCCTTCAATATAAGATAGTCTCTAATAAATCCAGTAGGGAATTCAGGAGAAACTTCTTTACCCAGAGAGTGGTGAGAATGTGGAACTCGCTACCACAGGGAGTGTTTGAAGCGAAGAGCATAGATACATTTAAGGGGAAGCTAGATAAACACATGAGGGAGAAAGGAATAGAAGGATATGCTGATAGGGTTAAATGAAGAGGGGTGGGAGGAGGCTCGTGTGGAGCATAAACACCAGCATCGACCAGTTGGGCCGCATGGCCTGTTTGTGTGCTGTATATTCGAGGCAAACGCACGATGTTGATAAGGTTATTTGGCGAGGACTCGAGCCATTAAAGGGGTAGTTGAATGGCATGGTGATGGGAACCTGGGTTTCTTTGGAAGGGTGAGCTGGATGGGTCGCATGCTCTCGCTCTCGCTCTCGCTCTCGCTCTCGCTCTCGCTCTCGCTCTCGCTCTCGCTCTCGCTCTCGCTCTCGCTCTCGCTCTCTGTCTCGCATCTGTGCTGTGAGCTGTGGGGCGAGCTTGTTGGTTCTTTGTAGAAGGTTTTGAAAGGACTGCTGTAGCCGACAAAATCAATTCTGTCCAGTCAGCTGCCTTCTACATTGGCTGTGGGTTTGGACACTTAGGAATAATTCGATTGCTTTGCGCCTCCCGTTAGCACTAACGCCCCGGCTGCAAACTTGGCTCGCGCCCCCTGACCTACCGCCGGACACTATGTCCGACAGGGTCTGGGTAAGGGTGGTGTTTTTGCGACCGGGGTGGTGATAATTAAAGGGCAGGTGCCGGGTGGCCTTTTGTTTTTGGGCCGCCTGCCAGCACCTGCCCCCTCTGGCCTCCTGCTGCGGGGTGCCGGCCGTGATCAGTCAGCCCGGCACTCCTCTTGAGTGCCGGGCTCTTTTGCCGGCACCCCGCTCCCCGGTGGTCCAGCAGGGCCCCGGTGCATGCTGTGCTAGGCCCCTCCCCTTTAATTAGGGGAGGGAGGCCTGCAATACCGCGACGCTATGTGCCGGCGTGCTTGGCGCAGCTGCATGTAGCACCACGATATTCAATGGGAGCGCCCCAAGACCGGGGGGCGGGGGGCACTTCCAGTAGTGCCCCGCCTCCTGCTTGGGACGCTACCATTGAATTTTGGGCACGGGGGCCCGAACCTTTTCGGGGCGTTAAAAATGAGGTGCACCCAAAGGGGGGGGCGAGCCAATTTTCCCCCCTTAGAAGCTAGAATCAGGTGATGTGACATGTATCGGTAACACTCGGACACAGAATAAATTCCATATCCCATGGGTAGACTGAGCATTACACTCTTATGGTAACGCAATTGTATGTTTTTAGGCTCACAAACAATTTTTTTAATGACTTTTAAATAAATAGTTTTTCAGAGAGTTGTCCCTGTGCAAGGAATGGCATATTTTAATGAACACCAACATGTAAAGAAGGAAGACTTATAATAATTATCATCGTTACAAATAAAGCCAACACTATCCCCAGGGGAGATGTTTTTATTTTTTAAAAAGATCTAATATATGATAGTGAGCGTGTTGGAGTCACTACAGGGACTGTTCAGTGGGTAGCGCTCTCACCTCCGAGTCTGAAGGTTGTGGGTTCAAGCCCCACTCCGGCGACTTGAGCACATTATCGAGGCCGACACTCCCAGTAAAGGGGCGAGTGGGAGCGGCACTGAGTGGAGCAGTCAGTAAAGGGGCGAGTGAGAGCAGCACTGAGTGGAGCAGTCAGTAAAGGGGCGAGTGAGAGCAGCACTGAGTGGAGCAGTCAGTAAAGGGGCGAGTGAGAGCGGCACTGAGTGGAGCAGTCAGTAAAGGGGCGAGTGAGAGCGGCACTGAGTGGAGCAGTCAGTAAAGGGGCGAGTGGGAGCGGCACTGAGTGGAGCAGTCAGTAAAGGGGCGAGTGAGAGCAGCACTGAGTGGAGCAGTCAGTAAAGGGGCGAGTGAGAGCGGCACTGAGTGGAGCAGTCAGTAAAGGGGCGAGTGAGAGCGGCACTGAGTGGAGCAGTCAGTAAAGGGGCGAGTGGGAGCAGTGCTGAGTGGAGCAGTCAGTAAAGGGGCGAGTGGGAGCGGCACTGAGTGGAGCAGTCAGTAAAGGGGCGAGTGAGAGCAGCACTGAGTGGAGCAGTCAGTAAAGGGGCGAGTGGGAGCGGCACTGAGTGGAGCAGTCAGTAAAGGGGCGAGTGGGAGCAGCACTGAGTGGAGCAGTCAGTAAAGGGGCGAGTGGGAGCAGTGCTGAGTGGAGCAGTCAGTAAAGGGGCGAGTGGGAGCGGCACTGAGTGGAGCAGTCAGTAAAGGGGCGAGTGGGAGCAGTGCTGAGTGGAGCAGTCAGTAAAGGGGCGAGTGAGAGCAGCACTGAGTGGAGCAGTCAGTAAAGGGGCGAGTGGGAGCGGCACTGAGTGGAGCAGTCAGTAAAGGGGCGAGTGGGAGCAGCACTGAGTGGAGCAGTCAGTAAAGGGGCGAGTGGGAGCAGTGCTGAGTGGAGCAGTCAGTAAAGGGGCGAGTGGGAGCGGCACTGAGTGGAGCAGTCAGTAAAGGGGCGAGTGAGAGCAGCACTGAGTGGAGCAGTCAGTAAAGGGGCGAGTGGGAGCGGCACTGAGTGGAGCAGTCAGTAAAGGGGCGAGTGAGAGCAGCACTGAGTGGAGCAGTCAGTAAAGGGGCGAGTGAGAGCAGCACTGAGTGGAGCAGTCAGTAAAGGGGCGAGTGGGAGTGGCACTGAGTGGAGCAGTCAGTAAAGGGGCGAGTGGGAGCAGTGCTGAGTGGAGCAGTCGGTAAAGGGGCGAGTGGAACTTGGAGAACTTACTGTGGGTAAACAGTGAGAGATTGTTCCACTGGTGAGCGAATGGGTAACTAGGGGACGGAGATTAAGGATTCTCACTGGGAGAATCAAGGGGGAAGGCAGAAGGAATGTTCTTGAATTGAGAGCTATTAGACCATGGGATGCTTCACCACGAGTGGCTATTGAGGTAGAGATTAGAACATCATTTAAAAGGAGAATGGGATAAATATTTGAAAAGGAGGAATATAAAAGTATCTGGGAGGTGGGGGGGGGGTTACAGGAGAGAGTGCCAGCACCGGGGACCGAATGACCTCCTCCTGTGCTGTAATTTCTATCATTCTATGAAAACTCTGCTATACTGAGTCTGAGCTCAGGGAGTGGTTTAGAAATGTTGGTGCTGAGCTAAGTTTAGGACCATGTGCCTTGTGGGAAGTGTCCCAAATACCGAGCCCCCTGCCCTTTGTGCGATCTCTCGGTTTGGTTCAGGTTGGTCTGTGCCAGCCAGTTTTGACGTGTGAAGTCCAAGAGTACAGATCAGCTCCAACTGAGGCACCCAGTTCAGAGTCGTCACCTTCACACACAACCGGAATCCAAGGAGATACGGGGAGAGGTGCAATAACATTTGCAGATATCAGATGGTCAGGATGTCACATAATGAAACCTCCAGGAATGCCTCCAACCAGAGTTGGCAACCCTAAGAAATGGCCCAAAGCCCACATTTATTGGCCATTTGATCAACTGGTTACTGTCCTACTTGGAGTAGGGAAGGTAAGGGAGGGTCTCTTTGGAGTCAAGTTGGTTCTGCAGTGATGGAAGATCGGAACCAAGTCAACACTCAACAGAAGACTTCATAATCTGATATCTGTACTGCGCAGTAGTCCTGGGAGCTGCTGTTGATTGATCAGCCAGACTGGCTCAGTATTGACACATGGAGGCTGGGATTTCTTCTGGTAACACAGCAGGGCAACGCCTTAGAGGATAGATTGGCTGGACAAGCAACTGAAAGCCTACCGATGCTCTGCGGATGGTTAAAACTTCAGTACACATACATGGAGATCCCCAAGCTTTGATCTGTTCAACCTTGCGTCTAACTTCTCTGGATTTAGGTGGGTTTGTCTTTATAGGAAGAGTGTGTGCGCTCTGCACTGTGAAAGCAGAAACCCTGTGGCCCGATATTTACTGGGGTAGGTTTTGTGAGCAGGAGGGGTGGAGTTTTGGACTTCCAGGTTTCCCCTCACACTATGCAATTTTAATGTCACAGCGTGAGTCATTTCTTTCAAGCAGGGTCCCCACCCAGAAGCCGGCCTGATTGACGGGCTTGGCTCCAATGTTCCCATCAATGTTTTTACCAGTGGCCCCTTTAACACTGCAGAGGAGGCTAGGAGTAGGTAGGGAGCAATGTTCCCTCAATTTTTTGGGTGCGTGGTACCTTTAAATTTGCTGCGCGGTATCTTAAAGGGAAGATCTTGGTGAGCGGCCTGCGCGGTACCTTCCCGAGGGTTGCGCATTCAGCACACGCGCAGCTTACATTGGTAGTGAGCCTGCAGCTGGGTTAGTGGTAGTATAGGAGGGGGGGAGGTGTGGATTTTCGACAGGTCGGCGCCGATCTCGAGGGGTGGTTGCCGATCCCCGGTGTGGGGGGGGTGGCCTGATCCCCGGTGGGGGGCGTGGCCTGATCCCCGGTGGGGGGCGTGGCCTGATCCCCGGTGGGGGGGGGTGGCCTGATCCACGGTGGGGGGGTGGTGGCCTGATCCCCGGTGGGGGGGGGTGGCCTGATCCCCGGTGGGGGGGTGGTGGCCTGATCCCCGGTGGGGGTGGGGGTGGCCTGATCCCCGGTGGGGGGGGGGTGGCCTGATCCCCGGTGGGGGGGGGGGGTGGCCTGATCCCCGGTGGGGGGGGGGTGGCCTGATCCCCGGTGGGGGGGGGTGGCCTGATCCCCAGTGGGGGGCGTGGCTTGATCCCATGGAGCGTGGCCTGATCCCCGTAGGGGGGGGGTGGCCTGATCCCATGGGGCGTGGCCTGATCCCGGGGCGCCTGGCCTGATTCTCGGAGGGGGCGTGGCCTGATGCGGGGGGGGGGGTGGTGGGGTCGGGTGGTCGCCGATCTGTGGCGTTTTGATCTCTGATTACGGTGGGGGGGGGTCTTTAGATCCCAGTGGGAGGTCGATCCAATAGCAGGCAGGGAAGCAGGTAGCTTGGTGGCTGGGAGGAAGCACTCCTGCCCCTCCTGGCCCACAAGCAGTGCTGGAAAGGCACATTTTCCATGAATCAGTACCTTTAGCTGCCAGTTTTTCCGAGGCCTAGGAAACCCTGGAAGATGGGTTAAACATGAGACATGCAGCCTCATTGTAATATTTAAATGACCAACCCGCCTCCTGGGAACGTGTTGGTTGCCCGCCCCCTGTCCTGCCTCTGTTAAAACCGGAAATGGGCGGGTTGGGGTCGGGTTTGAGATTTAAAATTTTTTTTAACATCCCACCCGACCCAAACCCACCCATTTTCTGGGGTTAAAATTACCCCCAATGTGTGGATTCCTTAGCAGCCTACTTTGGAGACTCTTAAGCATGGACCTCTGCACATCCGATACCTGGATGGCCAGAAGAGACAATGGATCGTGGCTGTGACTCCATGGTGGTGTTACACGTCCCTTGTATATTCCAATCAATGCCGCAGGGATCCATAATACCTGGGAACAGCCACCTGGCTTCCCAACGCTTAGTCTTTTCTTCAAAGTGAAATGCAGCAGATCCCCAGGGAGGCCCTCAACAACACTCGGGAAGGCCTGGAACAGACACCCTGGCCCCATATTTGCGGTGAGAGTGTGGGGGGAAACCCGGCAAGGCCAGGGAACACGGAGGTCCTGCCAAGCTTAACGGCAGGACCTCATTCTAATTTTGTTCCTTCCATTTCCTGCCCGGTATCCGGCCACAGTTTACAGGTGGGGAAAACCAGCGGCAGGAGGAGGCCGCAGCCGGGGACAGCTTGGGAACGGTGGGTCCCCGGCAATCAGGAGAGAGGAAGGTGAGTCATTGGGGCTTGGGGAAAAGAGAGGTAAACTGGAGGAGGGAAGGCCGAAATCTCCCTTAAGGTGACTCCTGCTCCTCCTGGCCCATAAGGAGTGCTATAAGACCTTGTGGAGACGGTCTCTCCAGCCTCCCTTTTACTGCCGGCTCCGAGCCCTGGGAAACCCGGCCAGCAACTGTTAAATTTATCTCAGGCTCCCAATTGCACTGTGGGAGCCTGATATAAATATGTTAATGAAGTGTCCTGCCTCTCTCTGGCAGAACACTCGCACGCCACGATACCTACTGCCGTGAAAATGGTGTCGGGCGCATACGTGGTGCATTGGGGAGGCGTTCCCCGATTTTTAATTGTTAACCCCCCCCCCCCCCCCACGACGCTCTCCTGCCCTTCGTTTGGGGGGGGGGGTAGGAGGTTAAGATTGAGGACTCTGAGACCGTCACTTAAGGTACCACTACAATTGCCTGGGTTACAGTAACATAGCAACAGCAGCATCAATGGTGACTGTATATTGTGTCAAATACCCAATAGTCTATGGGCTGAAACTACACTCTCGAAAACACCTCCGTGTTCTTCTGTTGGGATCAAACACCCGAGGTATCATGGAGCTTGCCTGCTGGGATTAGATAACCTGATACACCATAGAGTCTGTCTGCTGGGAATCAACACCTATGGGTAGAATCCTTGCCAGAGAGCGGGTGTTTCCCCGCACCATAACTGCGGAGGGGAAGATCGGCGAAAATTCCTGGTGTGGCATCCCGTGGCCATTTACCCCATTTCTCCAAGGGTTTACAGCCATGTTCGGTCAAAGATCTGACAGGAAATTGGAAGTTTTACCCCTCTCCTTCTCTCCCCTCCCCCACCCCCCCGGAAACTTCCCACCCCCTAATGTATACAATCCAATGCAGGAGGTTAATTGTGGTCTGTGAATTTTGATTGCATTAACTGCCCCAGTGCTTGCCTTATGTGCTGGGCGGAATTCACTCACAGCCAGTTGGTTCCTGGTGTCCTTAGACCTCCTTACGGTGCACATTGCGATGGCCCTACATCTGAGTCAACCCCATCGTCCTACTCATTTTAGGAATGGGAGGAGGCCATTTGGCCCCTCGAGCCTGTTCCGCCATTCAATATGATCTTGGCTGATTTGTATCCTAACTCCATCCACCCACCTTGGCTCCATATCCCTTAATACCCTTGGCTAGCAAAAATCTAGCGACCTCAGATTTAAAATTATTAATTGAACAAGCATCTACTGCTTTTTGTGGGAGAAAGTGCCACACTTCTACCACCCTTTGGGTGAAGAAGTGTTTCCTAACTTCTCTCCTGAATGGCCTGACTCTGATTTTAAGGTTCTGTCCCCTTGTCCTAGACTCCCCCACCAGCAGAAAAGTTTCTCCCGTTTTTTTATTCGTTCGTGGGATGTGGGCGTCACTGGCAAGGTCAGCATTTATTGCCCATCCCTAATTGCCCTCGAGAAGGTGGTGGTGAGCCACCTTCTTGAACCGCTGCAGTCCGTGTGGTGAAGGTACTCCCACAGTGCTGTTAGGGAGGGAGTTCCAGAATTTTGACCCAGCGACAATGAAGGATCAGCGATATACTTCTAAGTCAGGATGGTGTGTGACTTGGAGGGGAACTTGGAGGTGGTGGTGTTCCCATGCGCCTGCTGCCCTTGTCCTTCTAGGTGGAAGAGGTCGCGGGTTTGGGAGGTGCTGCCGAAGAAGCCTTGGCGAGTTGCTGCAGTGCATCTTGTAGATTTCACACTGCAGCCACGGTACGCCGGTGGTGGAGGGAGTGAATGTTTAAGGTGGTGGATGGGGTGCCAATCAAACGGGCTGCTTTGGCCTGGATGGTGTCGAGCTTCTTAAGTGTTGTTGGAGCTGTACTCATCCAGGCAAGTGGAGAGTATTCCATCACACTCCTTACTTGTACCTTGTAGATGGTGGAACGGCTTTGGGGAGTCAGGAGGTGAGACACTCGCCGCAGAATACCTAGCCTCTGACCTGCTCTTGTTGCCACAGTATTTATGTGGCTGGTCCAGTTATGTTTCTAGTCAATGGTGACACCCAGGATGTTGATGGTGGGGGAATCGGCGATGGTAATGCCGTTAAATGTCAAGGGGAGGTGGTTAGACTCCCGCTTGTTGGAGATAGTCATTGCCTGGCAGTTCTATAGCGCGAATGTTACCTGCCACTTATCAGCCCAAGCCTGAACGTCGTCCAGGTCTTGTTGCGTGCAGGCATGGACTGCTTCATTATCTGAGGAGTTGTGAATGGCGCTGAACGCTGTGCAGTTCATGCGAACATCCCCATTTCTGACATGCTGGAGGAAAGGTCATTGATGAAGCAGCTGAAGATGGTTGGGCCGAGGACACTGCCCTGAGGAACTCCTGCAGCGATATCCTGAGGATGTGATGATTGACCTTCAACCACCACAACCATGATCCTTTGTGCTAGATATGACTCCAGCCAGTGGAGAGTTTTCCCCCTGATTCCCATTGACTTCAGTTTTACTAGGGCTCCTTGATGTCAAGGCTCTCACCTCACCTCTGGAATTCAGCTCCTTTGACCATGTTTGGACCAAGGCTGTAATGAAGTCAGGAGCCGAGTGGTCTTGGCGGAACCCAAACTGGGCATCAGTGAGCAGGTTTTTGGTGAGTAAGTGCCGCTTGATAGCACTGTCGATGACACCTTCCATCACTTTTCTGATGATTGAGAGTAGAATGATTGAGCGGTAATTGATTTGGATTTGTCCTGGTTTTTGTGGACAGGACATACCTGGGCAGTTTTCCACATTGTCGGCTAGATGCCAGTGTTGTAGCTGTACTGGAACAGCTTGGCTAGAGGCGTGGCTAATTCTGGAGCACAAGTCTTCACGATAACCGGGATGTTGTCGGGGCCCATAGCCTTTGCTGTATCCAGTGCGCTCAGCCGTTTCTTGATATCACTTAGAGTGAATCGAATTGGCTGAAGACTGGCTTCTGTGATAGAAACATAGAAGATAGGAGCAGGAGTAGGCCATTCGGCCCATCAAGCCTACTCCGCCATTCAATGAGGTCATGGCTGATCATCCAAATTCAGTACCCTGTCCCTGTTTTCTCCCCATATCCCTTGATCCCTTTAGCCTTAAGAACTATATCTAACTCCTTCTTGAATATATTTAATGATTTGGCCTCCACTGCCTTCTGTGGTAGAGAATTCCACAGGTTCACCACTCTCTGGGTGAAGAAATTCCTCCTCATCTCAGTCCTAAATGGCTTACTCCTTATCCTTAGACTGTGACCCCTGGTTCTGGACTCACCTGCCATTGGGAACATCCTTCCTGCATCTAGTCTGTCTAGTCGTGTTAGAATTTTATAAGTTTCAATGAGATCCCCTCTCATTCTTCTAAACTCTAGTGAATACAAGCCTAATCGACCCAATCTCTCTTCATACGTCATCCCAGGTATCAGTCTGGTGAATCTTCGCTGCACTCCCTCCATGGCAAGAACAACCTTCCTCAGATAAGGCGACGAAAACTGCACACAATACTCAAGGTGTGGTCTCACCAAGGCCCTGTACAACTGCAGCAAGACATCCCTGCTCCTGTACTCGAATCCTCTCGCTATGAAGGCCAACATACCATTTGCCTTCTTAACCGCCTGCTGCATCTGCATGCTTACCTTCAGCGACTGGTGCACAAGGACACCCAGGTCTCGTTGCACCTCCCCTTTTCCCAATCTATTGCCATTCAGATAATAATCTGCCTTCCTGTTTTTGCCACCAAAGTGGATAACCTCACATTTATCCACATTATACTGCATCTGCCATGCATTTGCCCACTCACCCAACCTGTCCAAATCATACTGGAGTTTCTCTGCATCCTCCTAACAGCACACTCGCCCACCCAGCTTTGTGTCGTCTGCAAACTTGGAGATATTACATCTAGTTCCCTCGTCTAAATCATTAATATAAATTGTGAATAGCTGGAGTCCTAGCACCGATCCCTGCGGTACCCCACTAGTCACTGTCTGCCACTTGGAAAAAGACCTGTTTATTCCAACTCTTTGCTTCCTGTCTGCCAACCAGTTCTCTATCCAAGTCAGTACCTTACCCCCAATCCCATGTGCTTTAACTTTGCATGCTAATCTCTTATGCGGGACCTTATCGAAAGCCTTCTGAAAGTCCAAATACACCACATCCACTGGTTCTCCCTTATCAATTCTACCAGTTACATCCTCAAAAAATTCCAGTAGATTTGTCAAGCATGATTTACCTTTTGTAAATCCATGTTGACTTTGTCCGATCCTGTCACTGTTTTCCAAGTGCTCTGCTATTACATCTTTTATAATGGACTCTAGCATTTTCCCCACTACCGATGTCAGATTTACCGGTCTATAATTCCCCGTTTTCTCTCTACTACCTTTTTTAAATAGTGGGGTTACATTAGCTATCCTCCAATCCATGGGAACTGTTCCAGAGTCTATAGAATTTTGGAAGATGACCAGCAATGCATCTACTATTTCTAGGGCCATTTCCTTAAGTACCCTGGGATGTAGATTATTAGGCCCTGGGGATTTATCGGCCTTCAATCCCATCAATTTCCCTAACACCATTTCCTTACAAATACTGATTTCATTCAGTTCCTCCCTCTCAGTAGACCCTATGTTCCCCGACCTCTCTGGGAGGTTATTTATGTCCTCCTTTGTGAAGACAGAACCAAAGTATGTATTTAATTGGTCAGCCATATCTTTGTTCCCCATTATAAATTGCCCTGATTCTGACTGCAAGGGACCTACGCTTGACTTCACTAATCTTTTTCTCATCACATATCTATAGAAGCTTTTACAGTCAGTTTTATGTTCCCTGCAAGCTTTCTCTCATACTCTATTTTCCCCCTCTTAATTAATCCCTTTGTCCCCCTTTGCTGAATCCTAAACTGCTCCCAATCCTCAGGTTTGCTGCTTTTTCTGGCCAATTTATTTGTCCCCCCTTGGATCTTATGCTATCCCTAATTTCCCTTGGATGCCACGGTTGAGCCACCTTTCCTGTTTTATTTTTATGCCAGACAGGGATGAACAAATTCTGTAGTTCATGCGATCTTTGAATGTTTGCCATTGCCTATCCACCGTCAACCCTTTAAGTAACGTTCCCCAATCCATCCTAGCCAACTAGCGCCTCATACCATCGTAGTTTCCTTTATTTAAATTCAGGACCCTAGTCTCTGAGTCAACTATGTCACTTTCTATCTTAATGAAGAATTCTATCATATTATGATCGCTCTTCCCCAAGGGACCTCGCACAACAAGATTGCCAATTAATCCTTTCTCATTACATAATACCCAGTCTAAGATGGCCTGATCTCTAGTTGGTTCCTCGACATATTGGTCCAGGAACCCATCCCGTATACACTCTAGGAATTCCTCCTCCACAGTATTGTTACTAATTTGGTTAGCCCAATCTATATGCAGATTAAAGTCACCCATGATAACTGCTGTGCCCTTATTGCACGCGTCTCTAATTTCCTGTTTAATGCCATCCCCAACCTCATCACTACTGTTTGGAGGTCTGTATACAACTCCCACTAACGTATTCTGCCCCTTGGTATTTCGCATCTCTACCCATACAGATTCCACATCATCAGAGCTAATATCATTCCTTACTATTGTGTTAATCTCCTCTTTAACCAGCAATGCTACCCCACCTCCTTTTCCTTTTTGTCTGTCCTTCCTGAATATTGAATACCCCTGGATGTTGAGTTCCCAGCCTTGGGCACCCTGGAGCCATGTCTCCGTAATCCCAATTATATCGTATCTGTTTACATCTATTTGCGCAGCTAATTGATCCACCTTCTTACGAATGCTCCTCGCATTAAGACACAAAGCCTTCAGGCTTGTTTTTTTAACACTCTCAGTCCTTTTAGAATTATTATTTACTGTAGCCCTGTTTGATTTACACCCTTGATTTCTCTGCCTTCCACTTTTGCTTTTCTCCTTCCTGTCTTTTGCTTCTATCCTTGCTTCCCTTTCCTTTGTTTCCCTGCACAGGTTCCCAACCCCCTGCCATTTTAATTTAAACCGTCCCCAACAGCACTAGCAAACACTCCCCCTAGGACATCGGTCCCGGCCCTGCCCAGGTGCAAACTGTCCAGTTTGTACTGGTCCCACCTCCCCCAGAACCGGTTCCAATGTCCCAGGAATTTGAATCCCTCCCCCTTGCACCATTCCTCTAGCCACGTATTCATCTGAAATATCCTTCTATTTCTACTCTGACTAGCACGTGGCACTGGTAGCAATCCTGAGATTACTACCTTTTTGAGGTCCTATTTTTTAATTTACCTCCTAACTCCCTATATTCAGCTTTTAGAACCTCATCCCGTTTTTTACCTATATCGTTGGTACCTATATGCACCACGATAACTGGCTGTTCACCTTCCCCCTCCAGAGTGCCCTGCAGCCGCTCCGAGACATCCTTGACCCTTGCACCAGGGAGGCAACATACCATCCTGGAGTCTCGTTTACGGCCACAGAAACGCCCATCTATTCCCCTTACAATAGAATCCCCTATCACTATAGCTCTCCCACTCTTTTTCCTCCCATCCTGTGCAGCAGAGCCACCCACAGTGCCATGAACTTGGCTGCTGCTGCCTTCCCCCGATAAGCTACCCCGCCCCCCCCCCCCCCCCCCCCCAAACACTATCCAAAGCGGGATATCTGTTTGAGAGGGGGATGTCCACAGGGGACTCCTGCACTACCTGCCTGCGCCTACTACTTTGCCTGACGGTCACCCATTCCCTTCCTGCCTGTGCAGCCTTTACCTGCGGTGTGACCAACTTACTAAACGTGCTATCCACGATGTCCTCCGCTTCGCGGATGCTCCAGTGTATATCCATTCACAGCTCCAGTGCCGCAATGCGGTCTGCCAGTAGCTGCAGCTGGATACACTTCCCGCACACATGGTCGTCAGGGACACAGGGTTCATCCACTCGGCACTTCTGGCTGAAGATGGTTGCAAACGCTTCAGCCTTGTCTTTTGCACTCACGTGCTGGGCTCCACCACCATTGAGGATGAGGATATTCATGGAGCCTCCTCCTCCCGTTAGTTGTTTAATTGTCCACCACCATTCACGACTAGATGTGGCAGGACTGCAGAGCTTTGATCTGATCCGTTGGTTGTGGGATCGCTTAGCCCTATTTACCCAATCAATTTGTTTCAAAATCCTAAACACCTCAATCAAATCACCCCTTAACCTTCTATATGCCAGGGAATACAAGCCTAGTTTATCTAATCGCGCCTCAATATATAACCCTTGGAGCCTTGGTAACATTCTGGTGAATCTGTGCTGTGCTCCTTCCAAGGCCAGTATATCCTTTCTAAGGTGCAGTGCCCAGAACTGTACGCAGTACTCCAGATGTAGTCTAACCAGGGCTTTGTATAGCTTTAGTAAAACTTCCCTTTATATTCTAGCCCTCTAGTTATAAAGGCTAACATTCCAGTAGCCTTTTTGATTATTTTTATACCTGACCACTACCTTTTAGTGATCTGTGTACACGGACCCCATAAGCTCTTTGGACCTCCACTGGTCCTAGCTTTTCACCATTTCAAACTACACTGATCTATCCTGTTTTGGTCCAAAATGGATGACCTCGCACTTGCCTGTGTTGAAATCCATCTGCCACAGTTTGGCACACTCATTTCATCTAGCAATATCTCTTTGTAACTTTATGCTCCTGTCTACACTTCTTACTATGTTACCAATCTTTTGTGTCATTTGCAAACTTGGATATATGATTCTCTATTGTGTTATCTATGTCATGAATAAATATAGGAATAGTTGAGGCCCCAGCGTAGATCCTTTTGGGACACCACTAGTTACTTCCTACCAATTCGAATGCATACTTATTATGCCTACTCTGTCTTCTACTGCCTATCCAATCTCCTAACCAGGTCAATAACTTGCCTTCAATTCCAGGAACTTTAATTTTAGCTGACATTCTCTTATGTGGAACCTTATCGAATCCCTTCTGGAGTCCATGTAAACTGCATCCGTTGACATTTCCCCTGTCTACTGCTTTAGTTACTTCCTCACAAATTTCAGTTAGGTTTGTTAAACATGACCTACCCTTTACAAATCCCTGTTGGCTCTCTCTCTCCTCAGCTCAAATTTCTCAAAGTGCTCAGTCACTCTCTTTAATTATAGATTCCAATAACTTCCCCACAACAGATGTTGGGCTAACCAATCTATAATTTCCTGATTTCTCTCTCTCACCTTTCTTAAATAATGGAGTTACATTTGCAATTTTCCAAATGAAAGGGACAATTCCTGAATTACGAGCTTTGGAAGATTATGGCCAAAGCATCTGCAAATTCCTCATCTACTTCCTTTAAAACGCTGGGGTGGAAACCATCAGGTCCTGAGAATTTACATAGAAATACATGTAATTTACAGCACAGGCCAACTGGTCTATGCTGGTGTTTATGCTCCACACGAGCCTCCTCCCACCCCTCTTCATCTAACCCCATCAACATATCCTTCTATTCCTTTCTCCATCATGTGTTTATTCAGCTTCCCCTTCAATTAATCTATGCTGTTCACCTCAACTATTCCATGAGGTAGCAAGTTCCACATTCTCACCACTCTCTGGGTAAAGGAGTTTCTCCTGAATTCCTTATTGGATTGATTAATGATTATATTATCTTTAGTGCCATTATTTTTTTCTAATGGTTGATCTTTATCTCAACTCCATTTACCTGCCTTTGTTCCATATCCCTTGATACCCTTACTCAACAAAAATCTATCAATCTCAGTCTTGAAGATTTCCATTGACTCCCAGCATCCACTCCACAGCCTTTTGTGGGAGAGACTTCCAGATTTCCACTACCCTTTGTGTGTAAAAGTGCTTCCTGATTTCATTCCTGAATGGCTTAGCTCTAATTTTAAGATTGTGCACCAACACCCCTGTGCTCGCTGACTTACATTGGCTCTCAGTCTGGCAATGCCTCGATTTTTAAATTCTCACCCTTGTTTTCAAATCTCTCTATGGGCTCACCCATCCTTATCTCTGTTTCATCCTCCAGCTCTACAACCCCCCGAGATCTCTGAGCTCCTCCAATTCTGGCCTCTTGCACATCCCCGATTTTCATTGCTCCACCATTGGCAGCTATGCCTTCAGTTGCCTCGGCCCTAACCTCTGGAATTCCCTCCCTAAACCTCTCTCCCCCTTTAAGACGCTCTTTAAAACCTACCTCTTTGACCAAACTTTTGGTCACCTGCCCTAATATCTCCTTATGTGGCTCTGTCAAATTTTATTTGATAACGCTCCTGTGAAGCGCCTTGGGATGTTTTACTACGTTAAAGGCACAATATAAATACAAGTTGTTGTACCATCTCAGCGTCACATAGCGCTGGGTATTTTACACCCTAGTTGTGGACGTATTTGATTCCAATTCAACAATCACACCTTCGCTATCACAGGTCTTTTTGCTGCTGTAACAGTCGTTAACAAACGATGAGAAATCACAGCAGAAAACTCCAGATCTGTTTCCCAAATGCCGCAGTAGTTTTTCGAGATTCTCGTCATTACACAGAATCTGCCAAGAGAAACAGGCCATTTGTCCCAGCAGGTCCATGCTGGTGTTTATGCTCCACACGAGCCTCCTCCCACCCCTCTTCATCTCACACTAGCAGCATAACAATGTTCCCCCTAATTTCATTTTGGGTGTGCGGTCCCGTTAAGGGGCTGCATGGCCCATTCAAAGTTTTGCGCATGTGCGAAATTTCACATTTGAACAGCCGGTCCCGCAGACAGCTGTGCAGCTTAGAGGGAACGTTGCAGCATAACCTTCCATTCCTTTCTCCCTCGTGTTTATCTAGCTTCCCCTTAAATGCACCTATGCTATTCAGCTCATCTACTCCCTGTGGTAGTGAGTTCCACATTCTCACCACTCTCTGGGTAAAGAATTTTCTCCTGAATTCCTTATTGGATTTATTAGTGACTATCTTTTATTTATGGGCCCTAGTTCTGGTCTCACCCAAAAGTGGAAACATTTTCTCTATGACTACCCTTTCAAACCCCTTCATAATTTTAAAGGCCTCTATCTGGTCACCCCTCAGCCTTCTCTTTTCTAGAGAAAAGAGCCCCAGCCTGTTCAATCTTCCCTGATAGGTATAACCTCTCAGTTCTGGTATCATCATCCTAGTAAATCTTTTTGCACCTTCTCCAGTGCCCCATCTGCTTTTTACATTATGGAGACCAGAACCGTGCACAATACTTAAAGTGCGGTCTAACCAAGGTTTTTTTTTTACAAGTTAACCACGACTTCTCTGCTTCGTGTGTGACTTCTGGCCTGGTTCTCACTCGAGCGTTGGGAACAGTTCTAACTCTCGGCCAGACATGGTGAAGGACGTGGGGAGAAAATACTTTAAAGACAAAGAAACCGCGAAAGCCAAATTCTTACTAATGCATTTTATTGTTGCTTTTTGCAATTTCTTATAAAATAGACAATCATTTATAATCCATATTTTACATAATTAACACAGTTACGCAGATGAATGAATTTCATCCTTTCCAGATAAAAGTGGTTTTAAAAATAGTAACAGTCTCAGGCAGTCGAGCCCACCTACCCAAAGTGTTCGCAGGGCTCATTTCTGGTCAACAAATGGAACCCCATTTATTGACCAGAACCTGTCTAATTCCTTTAAGAAACCCACTAAGGCTCCTTGTCCATGCCAGTAATCTGTTCCACATACTTACCACCCTTTTAGAATCTTACAGCACAGAAGGAGGCCATTCGGCCCATCGCCCCTGTGCCGGCTCTTTGAAAGAGCTATCCAATTAGTCCCACTCCCCTGCTCTTTCCCCATAGCCCTGCAAATTTTCCTTTTCAATTATTTATCCAGTTCCCTTTTGAAAGTTACTATTGAATCTGCTTCCACCGCCCTTTCAGGCAGTGCATTCCAGATCACAACTACTCGCTACATAAAAAAAAATCTCCCCTCTGACTCTTTTGCCCATTATCTTAAATCTGTGTCCTCTGGTTACTGACTCTCCTGCCAGTGGAAACAGTTTCTCCCTATCCCCTCTATCAAAAACCCTCATGATTTTGAACACCTGTACAATCCCAGCTTCTCCAATCTAGAAGCATAAGCAACTGGAGATATCTGCACATTGATGGGATTTAAATTTTATAACGACGAATCTCGTCAGATAGGAGCAAAAGTTCAGAAGCCTCACCTCCCTTTAGCCCCTCCTCTCCCCCGAGGCTCCATGGTACTTACCTATGGTCTCCATGGGGTCTGGAAGCTTGGACTACCCCCCCCCCCCCCCCCGGTTTATGGTTCAGTCTGTTCATTAAGTATTCAGGTACCAGAGAAGAGTGAGGCACGAGCCATCGCTGTGCTTTGTACCATGGAGTCATCAGCGCGGTAAGAAATCGAAATCTGCATCTTTTCTTTCCAGACTGGAGCTGCTAACTGCTCTTCTGCAACGCACAGACTGTAAGATCAGCGAGAAAACATTACAGAAGCTCCTTCTCAATCGCAAGCCTTCACTGGGCCTATCATCTGATAGGTGGAGAGGTACCGCCCGGGGCTGGCATGGTTGCTAACCCTCCAGAGTTGCCCTGGAGTCTCCAGGAATTGCCGATGAATCTTCCGGACACACAGCTGCCAGCAAAACACCCGAGAAAAAAATCATAGGGGCGTTAAAAAAAATAAATGGTGGGTTTTTCCCTTTTTTTAATGCACACTTTTCTTAGTTATATAAATATTGGCGATGGGGAGGGGTGAAGGCTGTTTGACTGACAGTGGAGAATCATCCAATCGGGTAACGAAGAGTCTGTTCGCTTTTCGATTGGCCATGGGGCACCGCGAGGATGGACGTGTGGGGCGACATTTGGATGCCATGTGATGAAATCTCCTCCAACCAGAGTTGGCAACCCTAGGGCTGGGGAGTGGGTTTTGGCAGTGAGGACCATGCGCATACTGATTGTGTTTTATACCTGAACGTCATGCTTTATTTCCAGTCACCGTTAGATTTTTTTTATAAATACATACATTCAGACGCATTTAATTAGAATATTTGGAATGACACATGCAAGCACTACCTAAAATTGTTTTGTCTTCATTTCTATCAGTAAAAAATTCAAAGACCCGAGAGACGGCCAAGTATCTGGTACTGTGGCGTGACAATCCTCTACGTGTTTAACGCCAAGGCTTTGATTCACAAGGTGTGACGTTTTTGCTAAGTATAAAAAGATCATCACACGTCAGTAGGTCACCGCAGAAGGGTGGTTGGATTGGCAGAGATTTCCCTTCAACAAAGGTGTCAGCCGTGGCTCAGTTGGTGGATCTCTCGCCTCCGAGTCAGGTCGTAGTTTTGAGCCCCACTCCAGAGACTTCAGCACACAATCCGGGTTGACGCTCCCAGTGCAGTACTGAGTGAGTGCTGCATTGTCGGAGGTGCCGTCTTTCGGATGAGACGTTAAGCTGAGTTACATCGTAAAGAGCTCCCCTGCTCCTCTTCCAATAGGGCCATAGGATCTTTTGCATCCGCCTGAGAGCAGACAGGGCCTCGGTTTAACGTCTCATCCGAAAGACGGCACCTCTGACAGTGCAGCACTCCTCGGGGGTGGGCCCAAACCATTTTTAGGTTAACGCCTGATTTGAATGCAGTGGCCGAATTTCGGGTGCTAACTATCCGCGCCACTGTGCAGGAAATTGGCCAAGCAGAGCAAAGGAGGTGGAAGGGAGCGGAGGAGGTGTAGAAGGAGCTGATCCCAAAGTAGAGGGGGGGGGGGGGGGGGAGGTGTGGTGGTCTGGCTGCGGGGCGCAGTATCCTGCTCCCCCACCCTCACAAAAATAACATTTGAAAAATAAAGTTTGTGGCTCCTTTAAGTGACCATCTGTAAGGGCCGTTCACCGCAAGGTACAAGTGGGCAGAGCATACGTAGGACCCCAATTTGCATATTTAAACAGCCTCCCTGCCCAGTAGAGGGGCCGTTCTGTTTGCCAGTATACAGACCAGTCTGAAAATAGGATCGGGAGGGAATTGGCTGCCCATGGGGCGGGTGAGGCCCCCCTCCCAATATTCCTCTGCCAGCAGGAAATGGCGGCTGACAATCACTCCCGCCAACGTCATTGTCATAGTTCAGCGGTCACGAGGCCTTCCCGACAGTGTGTCCCACTGAGCCCCATTGCGTCTGCCTTTAATAATAACAACCACCCTGCACAGACACCCTTCAATTACAGGTTTATAAACTCTAAATTCTCTACCAGCGACCAAAAAAATATAAAATATTACACGGTCCTTAAAGGGACCGCTGACGCTAGCCCTTATAATTGAATTGGCAGTGCTGGGTTGTGAGAATAAAGAGTTTAAACGTTAGGGGGTGGATTTCACAAGCCGGCATTCAGCTATTCATGCATTAGGAATGCCCAGAACCTAATGGAGGACAAAAATCAGGCAGCCCATGACAGAGTTGCCTTAAACTCTTTGTAAAATCTACCCGAATGTTTCTCTGACCCGAAAAGCTGCAGCACCTCAAACGTGAAATGTGGTTGGTTAAAAATAAAAACCTGCCACTCCCCCCAGTTTCTCCATAGCTTTTAATCCTCAAATACGCGAGGAAATAGTGGGGAGAATGGCGAGACGGCAGAGGCGGGATTGACAGCGAGTCGGCACTGCCTGCCCCCCCCCCCCCCCCCACCGCCAACTTCACCACTCTACTCCCCCTCCCATATCTATGCAACAAAACGAATCAGAAGGAGGGAGGGTTCATTTAAAGCCACCCCCTCCCTTCAGTGATCACCTGACCACAAGCCTGACATTGGGATCAAGAAATACAAGCTATCAGACAACATGTCCAACGCTTTTAGAAATATCATTAAGAAATACACACCCATATGTAATATGAGCTATTTGTGTGTTCCTGCCTTTTATCATAAAAGCTATTTTTTTTTTTAATCTCTTGTAATATACAGTAAGCTGGGCTCCACTGATGCCACACTAGAACGAGTGTGCGAATGTCGCTGTGGAGGTTCGGGAGCCCTTGTTCCGGCTTTGTCCCGCGAATCCCGGCTCTCCCCGTTCTTCGACGGGCTCCTCCTTCTTGCTGACTTTGAAGCGGGCGATGAACTCCATGGCCAGTTGGTCCCATTCCTCCGGCAGCAGCAGCAGCAGGAAGCCCAGGCAGATAATCAGGATGGCGATCACTCGCACACTATTGAACACTATGTCACTGGAATACGCATCTGCAACTGTGGGGGTGGGGGAAAGAACCAACAGGCAACGTTAACGGTTGAGGTTGGGTTTTTATTCTGGAATAGCTAATATCAGTAATGGTGACCATGAAACTATCGGATTGTGGTAAAAACCCATCTGGTTCACTAATGTCCTTCAGGGAAGGAAATCTGCCGTCCATACCCAGTCTGGCCTGTATGTAACTCCAGTCCCACAGCAATGTGGTTGACTCTTAACTGCCCTCTGAAATGGCCTCGTAAGCCACTCAGTTATACCAAACCGCTATGACACACCACACAGACTGTAGCCGGTTCAAGAAGGTGGCTTACCACCTTCTCAAAGGCAATTAGGGATGGGCAATAAATGCTGGCCTTGCCAGCGACTCCTACATCCCATGAATGAATAATAAAAAAAATTTGTTCTCTGGCCTCACTGGCAAGGCTGGCATTTATTGCCCATCTCTAGATGCCCCTTGAGAAGGTGGTGATGGGCCTTCTTGAACCACTTGTAGCAGGTTTTATACAACCAAGTGACTCTTGAGATGTGGGCATCGCTTGCAAGCCTGACAATTTATTGCCCATCCCTGGTTGCCCCTTGAGAAGGTGGTGGTGAGCCACCCTCTTGAACTACTGGTAGCAGTTTCTGATACAACTGAGTCAGAGTCGGTTAAAAGTCAACCACGTTGGTGTGGGTCTGGAGTCACATATAGGCCCAGACGGGGTAAGGACGGCAGATTTCCTTCCCTAAAGGACATTAATGAACCGGTTGGGTTTGTACAATAATCTGACTTTTACTGCTACCAGCTTTTTTTTTTCTAGTTTTTAAAAAAAAACGGAATTCAAATTCTCAAACTGGTGGGATTATGAACTCACATTCATCTGGATTATTAGTCCAGGTCTCTGCATTACTAGGCGAGCAACATAACCACTGCAACACCGTAACCTTAAGTGTGTGGCATATCATGGATATTTTGCGGTGTTGCCCATCCCTAGTTGCCTGGTTTGATATGACTGAGGGGCTTGCTAGGCCACTTCACAGGGCAGTTGAAGAGTCAAGCACGTTGGTGTGGGACTGGAGTCACATATAGGCCCGAGCGGGTAAGGAGGACAGGTTTCCTTCCCTAAAGGACTATTCCGGCACAAAGCTGTGGGCAGACAATCTCGAGCAGATCCAGAACTCGTGAAGCTGAGATTTACTCAGTACAAACAGCAGGCACCAGGAGTGATTTGAAGGCTTCAGTATCATTGCAGAGTTGTGGCACTCTGTACATAGCGACGGATTTAATGGGATCAGAACTTTCTCCATTAACTCTAACTGCCCCGGAATCACTCCCAGGTATCCTCTGTTCTCTACTGAGAATGTTTTATGATGTAAAGGAAAGAACTCGCATTTCTACAGCACCTTTCAAGACCTCGCGGCGTCTCAAAGCGTTTTACAGCCAATGAAGTACTTTTTGAAGTGCAGTCACTGTTGTAATGTAGGAAATGCAGCAGACAATTTGTGCACAGCAAGATCCCACAAACAGCAATAAGATAATGACCAGATAATCTGTTTTAGTGATGTTGATTGAGGAATAAATATTCACCAGGACACCAGGGATAACTCCCATGTTCTTCTTTGAATAGTGCCATGGGATCTTTTACATCCATCTGAGGGAACAGACGGGGCCTCGGATTAATGTCTCACCCAAAGAATCTTTTCACTGGCACGATCTGCCCTTAAATTGCACCTTAAACATAAATAAACGCCCCGAAGTGCGTCAGAGGTGCGAATAGCCCCACCTGCTCCCGCCCCCACCAGCAGTAGTTGGTTAATGACTGAAGCCAAGATCAAAGAGGTAGGTTTGAGGAAGGTCTTGAAGGAGGGCTGGGCCGGGGTGGGTGGGGAAAGAGTTCCAGACTGTGGGACTGAGATGGCTGAAGTCTCTGTGGCAGAGAGAGGGGGGAGGAAATGCAAAGGAGGTTGGTGGAGGAAGAGCGGACAGGTGGGTGCGAGAACATGATGCTGAAGAAGGGAAAAGGTTGTAGACGAGGACTTTGAGGTCCACTTATTAACTGGCAGACGGGTGTGATAGACTCCCTAGACTCCTCTTCAATGGGACCCTGCTACCAGGAAAGCATGCTTGGCAAACCTCTTGTTTGGGGGTGGGGGGGAGGGAAAAGAGCCATTTCCAATGAAACAACACTCCATTTGGATTTTTTTTACGTCTTTGTATCTTGTACGCAGGTGAAGAGAGGCTGGATCGGGCACTTTTTCCCCTTTAAATGAACAGGCTAACTTTTCCCTCCATTGTTTGGGTCTTTTAAGTCACCATTCAGCTTGGGGTTCAGAGTTTCTGATTGCAGACCCTAATCCACCCTCGGTCCTGTCTCATGCAGTAGCTGGGACCGCCGCCTGGTCTGGGTGTGGCCAGTCCACTCGTTAGTGACCCTCACAGGAAGACAGGAAAAGGAGGAGGCCAATCAGCCCCTTGCATCTGTTCCACCATTCAGCTAGATCATAGTTGATCTGTATCTTAACTCCATTTAACCGTCTTGGTTCCGTAACCCTTAATACCCTTACCCAACAAAAATCTATCAATCTCAATTTTGAAATTTTCAATTGACCCCCAGCCTGAACAGCTTTTTGGGGGAGAGAGTTCCAGATTTCCACTACCCTTTCCTGCCATCACCCCTGAACGGCCTGGCTCTAATTTTAAGGTTATGCCCCCTTGTTCAGGACTCCCCCACCAGAGGAAATAGTTTCTCTCTCTCGACCCAATCAACTCCTTTAATCATCTTAAACACCTCGATTAGATCACCCCTTAATCTTTTATATTCAAGGGAATACAAGCTTAGTCTTTGCAACCTGGTCTCATAATTTAACCTTTTACCCTCGGTATCATTCTGGTGAATCTGCGCTGCACCCCCTCCAAGGCCAATATATCCTTCCTCTGGTGTGGTGCCCAGCATTGAACACAGTGCTCCAGACGGTGTCTAACCAGAGCTCTGTACAGCTGTAACATAACTTCCTCCCCTTTGTATTCCAGCCTTCTTGGGATAAAGGCCAACATTCCATTAGCCTTTTAAATTATTTTTTTATATCTGTCCACTAGCTTTTAGTGATTTCTGTACTTGGACCCCTAAATCTCTCTGCTCCTCCACAGTTCCCGGCTTCTCGCCATTTAGGAAATACTCCGATTTATCTTTCTTAGGTCCAAAGTAAATCATCGCACACTTTCCCATGTTGAACTCCATCTGCCACAGTTTTGCCCTCCTGCCAGTGGAAATAGTTTCTCCCGATCGACTCTATCAAAACCCTCACTATTTTCAACACCTCGATTAAAGCCCTGCTGCAGCGTTTTGGATGAGCTGTAGTTTATAGAGGGAGGAAGATGTGAGGACGGCCAGGAGAGCATTTGCCAGGATTTAGAGCCTCCTCTTATGACACCCTTCGTACTTCCCCGAGTGCTGGGCTGTCTTGGAAAACAGACGAAGAGAAACTTTCTTACCAGCATTTACAGGAACACTGAGGACCACTCCCACAGATATCAGTGTTGGGGAGGTGACGGCAATCCCAAAATTCATCAGGATGTTAAAGGCTGAAACAGTGGACACAAGAAGTCATGAGATTAAGAAAAGAAAGACTCACATTTCTATTTCATGACCTCAGGACATCCCAAAGCGCTTTACAGTCAATGAAGTACTTTTTTGAAGTGTAGTCACTGTTGTAATGTAGGAAACGCAGTTACAAATTTGCACACCGCAAGATCCCACAAACAGCAATGAGATAATGACCAGATAACCTGTTTTAGTGATGTTGATTGAGGAATAAATATCGGCCAGGACACCGGGGATAACTCCCCTACTCTTCTTCCAATAGTGCTATGGGATCTTTTACATCCACCTGAGGGGGAAGACGGGACCTCAGTTTAACGTCTCATCCGAAAAACGGCACCTCCGACAGTGCAGCACTCCCTCTGTACTACACTGGAGTGTCAGCCTAGATTATGTGCTCAAGTCTCTGGAGTGGGGCTCAAACCCACAACCTTTTGACTCAGATGAGAGTGCGACCCACTGAGCCACAGCTGACACTTTTAGGGAATCCCTTAAAAATCAACCCCTGTGATTCCTCCCCCTGCCCACCCCACAATGTTCCCTGTAGGATCCAGTCCCCACTGGGCAGCTCATTCACAGCATCAGCAGGAATGGAGGAGAGAGTCTGGGGGAGGCATAGACATTGAAAGCATTTCGCAAACCCTTTGGGACTTACACAGCAGAAGAATTGCCATCCCGCACAGTTTCTCCCAGGGAACGAGGCTGAAAGAGGTCCAGTGCTCGATGCCGGTGAAATAAAGAGCCACAGGAATGCAAGTGATGAACGTGACATTGAAGAGTCCCAGCACAGTTAGAAATAAGGCGGCTTCACCATACTTGGCGCTGCCCAGAAGCATCTTAAACAAGACCTGAAAGAAAGAAAGACTTGCATTTCTATAGCACCTTTCACAACCTCGATGTCCCAAAGCATTTTACAGCCAATGAAGTACTATTTGAAGTATAGTCACTGTTGTAATGTAGGAAACGCGGCAGCCAATTTGTGCACAGCAAGCTCCCACAAACAGCAATGAGATAATGACCAGATAATTTGTTTTAAGTGTTAGTTGAGGGATAAATATTGGCTAGGAGACTGGGGGTAACTCCCCAGCTCTTCTTCAAAATAGTGCCGTGGGATCTTTTACGTCCACCTGAGAGGGTAGATGGGCCCTCTGTTTAACATCTCATCTGAAAGACGGCACCTCCGACAATGCGGTACTCCCTCAGTGCTGTACCGAGTGTGTCAGCCTAGATTACTGGCTCAAGTCTCTGGAGTGAGTCGTGAACCCATGACCTTTTGACTCAGAGGCAAGAGTGCTACCCACTGAACCATGCTGACACCCCAGAACTTCATATGTTGTGATTAGGCTGTGGCTTTATCCAGTCTCGATATCAATTAGTGCGTAACCTGACCGTTTGACAAGAATCCCACAACTGTACACTGATAGGGCACGGAAGGTCCCCAATTCAGTTCTTCCACCCCTCCTCCCCGGAACACAAAGCTGAACTATATTCCTGAAAGGGTTAATCCGCTCGCTTTTAGCTCCGAGAGGCTGCAGCAGTCGTTACCTTGTAAAGAGCTGACATGGAGGCGGAGGCTACGACGAGTGTGATTCCGATAACCGAGTGACTGTGAAAACCATCGGCGTAGGTTATCATCACTATCCCAGCGATGGCAAAGATGGCAGCCACTATCTGGTTTGAAAAGAGAAACAGGCTTGTTTAGTCACATTGCATAGAATTACACAGAATGTACAGCACAGAAACAGGCCATTCGGCCCAACAGGTCCATGCCGGCGTTTATGATCCACACGAGCCTCCTCCCACCCCTCTTCATTTAACCCCATCAGCATATCCTTCTATTCCTTTCTCCCTCATGTACTTATCAAGCTTCCCCTTAAACGCATCAATGCTATTCACCTCAACCAGTCCATGTGATAGCAAGTTCCACATTCTTGCCACTCTCTGGGTAAAGAAGTTTCTCCTGAATTCCCTATTGGATTTATTAGTTTTTTTTTCATTCTTTCCTGGGATGTGGGGGTCGCTGGCAATGCCAGCATTTATTGCCCATCCCTAATTGCCCTTGAGAAGGTGGTGGTGAGCCGCCTTCTTGAACCGCTGCAGTCCATGTGGTGAAGGTACTCTCACAGTGCTGTTAGGGAGGGAGTTCCAGGATTTTGACCCAGCAACTATGAAGGAATGACGATACACTTCCAAGTCAGGATGGTGTGTGACTTGGAGGTTCCCATGCACCTGCTGCCCTTGTCCTTTTAGGTGGTAGAGGTCACGGATTTGGGAGGTGCTGATGAAGAAGCCTTGCCGAGTTGCTGCAGTGCATCTTGTAGATGGTACACACTGCAGCCACGGTCCGCTGGTGGTGGAGGGAGTGAATGTTTAAGGTGGTGGATGGGGTGCCAATCAAGTGGGCTGCTTTGTCCTGGATGGTGTCGAGCATCTTGTGTTTTGTTGGAGCTGCACTCATCCAGGCAAATGGAGATTATTCCATCACACTCCTGACTTGTGCCTTGTAGATGGTGGAAAGGTTTTGGGGAGTCAGAAAGTGAGACACTTGCCACAGAATACCTAGCCTCTGACCTGCTCTTGTATCCACAGTATTTATGTGGCTGGTCCAGTTAAGTTTCTGGTCAATGGTGACCCCCAGAATGTTGATGGTGGGGGATTCAGTGATGGTAATGCTGTTGAATGTCTAGGGGTGGTAGTTAGACTCTCGCTTGTTGGAGATAGTCCTTGCCTGGCACTTGTGTGGCGCAAATGTTACTTGCCACTTATCAGCCCAAGTCTGAATGTCGTCCAGGTCTTGCTGCATGCAGGCATAGACGGCTTCATTATGAGGGGTTGCGAATGGAACTGAACATTGTGCAATCATCAGCGAACATCCCCACTTCTGACCTTACGATGGAGGGAAGGTCATTGATGAAGCAGCTGAAGATGGTTGGGCCTAGGACACTGCCCTGAGGAACTCCTGCTGCGATGTCCTGGGGCTGAGATGATTGGCCTCCAACCACCACAACCATCTTCCTTTGTGCTAGGTATGACTCCAGCCAGTGGAGCGTTCCCCCCCTCCCCTCCGATTCCCATTGACTTCAGTTTTACTAGGGCTCCTTGATGCCACCCTCGGTCAAATGCTGCCTTAATGTCAAGGGCAATCACTCTCACTTCACCCCTGGAATTCAGCTCCTTTGTCCATGTTTGGACCAAGGCTGTAATGAGATCTGGAGCTGAGTGGTCCTGGTAGAACCCAAACTGAGCATCGATGAGCAGGTTATTGGTGAGTAAGTGCCAGTTGATAGCATGGTGGATGACACTTTCCATCACTTTGCTGATGATTGAGGGTAGACTGATGGGGCGGTAATTGGCCAGATTGGATTTGTCCTGCTTTGTGGACAGGACATACCTGGGCAGTTTTCCACATTGTCGGGTAGATGCCAGTGTTGCAGTTGTACTGGAACAGCTTGGCTAGAGGCACGGCTAGTTCTGGAGCACAAATCTTCAGCACTACAGTCGAGATATTGTTGGGACCCATAGCCTTTGCTGTATCCAGTGCGGTCGGCCGTTTCTTGATATCACATGGAGTGAATCGAATTGGCTGAGCACTGGCTTTTGTGATGGTGGGGACCTCAGGAGGAGGCCAAGATGGATCATCCACTCGGCACTAGATGGTTGCAAATGCTTCAACCTTGTCTGTTGCACTCACGTGCTGGACTCCACCATCATTGAGGATGGGGATGTTCATGGAGCCTCCTCCTCCCATTAGTTGTTTAATGGTCCACCACCATTCACGACTGAATGTGGCTGGACTGCAGAGCTTTGATCTGATCTGTTGATTGTGGGATCGCTTAGCCCTGTCTATAGCATGCTGCTTCTGCTGTTTAGCATGCATGTAGTCCTGTGTTGCAGCTTCCCCAGGTTGGCACTTCATTTTTAGGTACGCCTGGTGCTGCTCCTGGCATGCTCATCTACACTCCTTATTGAACCAGGATTGGTCCCCTGGCTTGATGTTAATGGTAGAGTGAGGGATATGCGGTTACAGATTGTGGTGGAATACAATTCTGCTGCTGCTGATGGCCCACAGCGCCTCATGGATGCTCAGTTTTGAGCTGCTAGATCTGTTCTGAATCTATCCCATTTAGCAAGGTGGTAGTGCCACACAACACGATGGAGGGTGTCCTCAGTGTGAAGACGCGACTTCGTCTCCACAAAGACTGTGCGGTGATCACTGCTACCAATACTGTCATGGACAGATGCATCTGCGACAGGTAGATTGGTGAGGACAAGGTCAAGTAGGTTTTTCCCCTCGTGTTGGTTCTCTCACTACCTGTCGCAGGCCCAGACTGGCAGCTATGTCCTTCAGGACTCGGCCAGTAGTGGTGCTCCCGAGCCACTCTTGGTGATGGACATTGAAGTCCCCCACCCAGAGTACATTCTGTGCCCTTGCTACTCTCAGTGCTTCTTCCAAATGGTCTTCAATATGGAGGAGTACTAATTCATCAGCTGAGGGAGGGCGGTAGGTGGTAATCAGCAGGAGGTTTCCTTGCCCATGCTTGACCTGAAGCCATGAGACTTCATGGGGTCCGGAGTCAATGTTGAGGACTCTCAGGGCTACTCCTTCCCGACTGTATACCACTGTGCCGCCACCCCTGGTGGGTCTGTCCTGCCGGTGGGACAGGACATACCCAGAGATGGTGATGGAGGAGTTTGGGACATTGGCTGAAAGGTATGATTCTGTGAGTATGACTATGTCAGGCTGTTGCTTGACTAGTCTGTGGGACAGCTCTCCCAATTTTGGCACAAGTCCCCAGCTGTTAGTGAGCAGGAATTTGCAGAGTTGACTGGGCTGGGTGTGCCGTTGTCGTGTCCGAAGCCAGGTGGTCTGTCCGGTTTTATTCTTATTGTTTTCCATAGTGGTTTGTTACAACTGAGTGGCTTGCTGGACCATTTCAGAGGGCAGTTAAGAGTCAACCACATTGCTATGGGTCTGGAATCACATATAGGTGACTTTCCTTCCCTAATTTCCTTTCCCAAAGGGCATTAGTGACCAGATGGGTTTTTACGACAATCCGATAGTTTCATGGTTACCATTACTGATACTAGCTTTTTATTCCAGATTTATTTAATTAACTGAATTTTAATTCCCCAGCTGCCGTGGTGGGATTTGAACTCACATCTTCGGATCATTTGTCCAGGCCTCTGGATTACTAGACCAGTGACATAACCACTATGCTACCAATCCCGACTATCTCATATTTATGACCTCTAGTTCTGGACACCCCCACAAGTGAAACGTTTTCTCTACCCTATCAAACCCCTTCATAATTTTAAAGACCTCTATCAGGTCACCGCTCAGTCTTTTTTCCAGAGAAAAGAGCCCCAGCTCATTCACTCTTTCATGATAGTTATAAACTCTCGGTTCAGTTATAATGAGGTGACTGTTGCAGTGGCGACCTTGTTGAGCTGTTCCGCACTTGAATATCAATTCTAACCAGTTGCACATTCTCGCCACTCTCTGGGTAAAGGTGTTTCTCCTGAATATCTATCAGCTCAGCAAAGTGCTCGGATTCCCTCTGCTTGACAATTTAAGCCATGAAGAGTAGAGAGGAGTAGAGAATGCTTCTCTTTTCATACTCTTCCTCGCTGAAGTTACCGAAGGGGGAGAAAGGCTGCCCAAAATCTCTCTTTATTGTTCCTAGTTTAGCCCCCTTCATGCAGGTACAGCAAGCAATTAGGAAAGCAAATGGTATGTTGGCCTTTATTACAAGAGGATTTGGGTATAAGAGTAAAGACGTCTTACTGCAATTATATAGGGCCCTGGTGAGACCACACCTGGAGTACTATGTACAGTTTTGGTCTCCTTACCTAAGGAAGGATATACTTGCCATAGAGGGAGTGCAACGAAGGTTCACCAGACTGGTTCCTGGGATGGAGGGATTGTCCTATGAGGAGAGATTGAGTAGACTAGGCCTATATTCTCTAGAGTTTAGAAGAATGAGAGGTGATCTCATTGAAACATACAAAATTCTTCCAGGGCTTGACAGGGTAGATGCAGGGAGGATGTTTCCCCTGGCTGGGGAGTCTAGAACCAGGGGTCACAGTCTCAGAATAAGGGGTTGGCCATTTAGGACTGAGATGAGGAGAAATTTCTTCACTCAGAGGGTGGTGAATCTTTGTAATTCTCTACCCCAGAGGGCTGTGGAGGCTCAGTCGTTGAGTATATTCAAGACAGAGATCGATAGATTTTTGAATATTAAGGGAATCAAGGGATATGGGGACTGTTCAGGAAAGTGGAGATGAGGTAGAAGATCAGCCATGATCTTATTTAATAGCGGAGCAGGCTCGAAGGGCCAAATGGCCGACTCCTGCTCCTATTTCTTATGTTATGTTCTCCTTTCCTGGGTGCCAGTCACCTGCCACGCCTCTGGCTGCCACGCCCAGAGGGCTGTCATGCCGGTGGGCTGTTGGAACTTGGAGGGCATCATAGCCGAGCACAGCCCTATTGAAAGGGCTTTTCCAATTAGTCCCACTCCCCCTGCTCTTTCCTACATTACAACAATGACTACACTTCAAAAGTACTCCATTGGCTGTCAAGCACTTTAGGATGTCCTGAGGTCGTGAAAAGCGCTGTAGAAATGCAAGTTCTTCCTTTCTTTCATAGCCCTGCAAATTTCTCTAATTCATGTATTTATCCAATTCCCGTTTGAAGGTTATTGAATCTGCTTCCACCACCCTTTCAGGCAACACATTCCAGATAATAACAACTCGCTGTGTTAAAATGTTTTCTTCATCTCCCCTCTGGTTCTTTTGTCAATTATCTTAAATCTGTGTCCTTTGGTTACTGACCCTCCTGCCAGTGGAAACAGATTTTTCCACCATTGGCACAACAGCACTAAGGAACAGCCCTTTCCAAACCTCGAGGCCCACAAACATCAAACAACAAACCTGCAAATAAGAACTAAGTACAAAAAGAACTTGCCCGATCTTCGAGAGGCAAACTGCCTGGGTTCAGAAACCACAGGTTGAACTCCCCAAGCCTATTACCAGAGCAGGCAGTGCCATTGGGCATTTGGCCAAGAGAAGAGCAAACAAAACCATCTGCAATGGGCTCCACCATGTATCTAACTCTAGTTAAACATCAAGTAAATGGGTTTATCCACCGCCAGTGTCAGCCGTGGCTCAGTCGATAGCATTCGCACCTCTGAGTCAGTTCTGAGGGAGTGCTGTACTGTCGGAGGTGCCATCTTTCGAATGAACTTGTTACAGAGCCTTACCTTGGTCAGACCCCATTAGAAAGATTAACTGTAGTCGTCTGGCATTGTTCTCTGTCTATATATGCTGTCATGATGCGGAGATGCCGGTGTTGGACTGGGGTGGACAAAATTGAGAGGTCGCACAACACCAGGTTATAGTCCAACAGTTTTATTTGAAATCACAAGCTTTTGGAGCTATCGATCGCCTGAGGAAGGGGCGATCGATAGCTCCGAAAGCTTGTGATTTCAAATAAAACTGTTGGACTATAACCTGGTGTTGTGTGACTTCTCACTTTTGTAGACCCCATCTGGCGTACTGTGTTCAGTTCAAAGCATTGCACCAGAGGAAGGATATATTAGCCTTGGAGGGGGTGCAGTGCAGATTCATCAGAATGATACCGAGGTTACATAGACTTGTATTCCCTTGAGTATAGAAGATTAAGGGCTGATCTAATTGAGGTGTTTAAGATGATTAAAGGATTTGATAGGGTAGATAGAGAGAAACTAGTTCCTCTGGTTGGGGGGGGGGGAGAGTCCAGAACAAGGGGCATAGCCTTAAAATTAGAGCTGGGCCATTGAGGGGTGATGTCAGGAAGCACTTCACACAAAAGGTAGAGGAAATCTGGAACACTCTCCCCCAGAAAGCTGCTGAACTGCTGGTCAGTTGAAAATTTCAAAAGTGAGATTGATAGACTTTTGTTAGGCAAGGGTAATGGAACCAAGGCGGGTAGATGGAGTTAAGATGCAGATCAGTTCGAGGGGCTGAATGGCCTACTCCTGTTCTTATATGTTAAACGATGTACCGTCTGCTCTCTCTGGTAGACGGAAAAGACCCCAAGGCATTATTTGAAGCGATTATGTGCTCAAGTCTCTGGAGTGGGACTTGAACCCAAACCTCCTGACTCAGAGCCAAGAGTGCTTCCCACTGAGCCAGGGCTGACACATCAAAGCCTAATCCCCGTGGGTTTCAATTGTTATTTGATTGCAACTTTGTGACTCACTCCCGGGTATTTCTCACTCATCTACATGACCTTCTTCTCAATGAGGTTACACAACAGCCACAAGTACCCTTTCATTTAATTTAGTGGGTAGATTCATCTCAGCTGGTTGCACATTAAAGCCTACTGCCTGCTGCCTAATGAAAGCACTGAAACCTCTTACATATCCCCGATTTCCATTGCTCCACCATTGACAGCCGTGTCTTCAGCTGCCAAAGCCCTAAATTCCGGAATTCCCTCCCTAAACCTCTCTCTCCTTCTTTAAGACGCTCCTTAAAACCTACCTCTTTGACCAAGCTTTTGCTCACCTGCCCTAATATCTCCTTATGTGGCTCAGTGTCAAATTTTGTTTGTGAACGCTCCTGTGAAACACCTTTGGACGTTTTACTACGTTAAAGACGTTATATAAGTTGTTGTTATTGTTGATGCCAGGCACAAGTAAGATTCGTCAAACGTGCATGACCATCACAAGTCGATAGCATTAAGGGGCCTTTGATATCGTAGGCTGGGTCTTGAGGGGGAAAAGCCTATCATGGCTGCTCTCCTGAATGAGCTTTACAATCCGTGGCAGTGGCCATCTTGGTTATTACGCTTATTGAGAGCATTGAGGTCATGGTGCCACCACTGATGAAGACTACCGATTTACTTTAAAATTGGCAGCGGCCAGGAAGAGGCAAGTGAGTGATTGGTCTATCTCGCCTCCGAACACAATTCCAGTAGGCACAGCCACCATGTGTCAGCCCTGGTTCAGCTGGCAGCACTCTCGCTTCTGAGTCAGAAGGTCATGGGTTCAAGTCCCCAATCCAGAGACTTGAGCCACCATGTGTCAGCCCTGGTTCACTGGGCAGCATGCTTGCCTCTGAGTCAGAAGGTCTTGGGTTCAAGTTGCCAATCCAAAGACTTGAACACATAATCCAGGCAGACACTCTCGTGCAGTACTGAGGGAGGTGCCGTCTTTCAGATGAGACATTAAACTGAAGCTCTGTCTGCTCTCTCAGGTGGACATGCCACTATTGTGAAGAAATGCAGGGGGAGTTCTCCCCAGTGTCCTGGCCAATATTTATCCCTCAACCAACATCATTATCACATTGCTGTTTGTGGGAGCTTGCTGTGTGCAAATTGGCTGTTGCTATTCCTACATTACAACAGTGACTACACATCAAAAGTACCTCATTGGCTGTAAAGCCCTCCCTCCCTTCCTCTTTCCTTCCTTCCCCGAGCTATGGGATGGCAGCGGCATAAGAGCGCCTTATAACCAGGTGAGGTCACTTACCCTAACGCCCATGAATTTGTCCCGTAGAACTATCCAGGAAAGCAGGAAGACGAACGCCTTGTTGCAGCAGAACAGAGCGGAGGCATCCGTTGCACTAATCTTCTTCAGGGCCAGCAAGTACAGGTAATTTGTTAAAGTCCATAGGACACAGAACGGGGCCGTCCTGGTGAAGAATATTTTGATGGTCAAACCATCATCCCCAAAAAACCTGCAGCATTCCCTAATGGGGAGGAGGAGAGTTAAATGTCAAAAATTAGGCTCATGTAGTTGGAATCAAAATCTTAGAATACAACAAGATGGCCGTCTCAAACAAAACTATACAGAAGTGATGGATGGAAACATAGAAACATAGAAACATAGAATCTAGGAGCAGGAGTAGGCCATTCGGCCCGTCGAGCCTGCACCACCATTCAATACGATCATGGCTGATCATTCAAATCCAGTACCCTGTCCCTGCTTCAATCCCCACAGTACACATATCCCACCCTACCCCCGTAACCCCACGTATTTAATTCCCCCTAACATATCCCATCCTATCCCCATAACCCCACATATTTAATCCCCCCCTAACACTAAGGGTCAATTTATCATAGCCAAATCAACCTAACCCGCACATTTTTGGACAGTGGGAGGAAACCGGAGCACCCGGAGGAAACCCACGCAGACACGGGGAGAATGTGCAAACTCCACACAGACAGTCACCCGAGGTCAGATTCGAACCCGGGTCTCTGGCGCTGTGAGGCACCAGTGCTAACCACTATGCCACCGTGTTGCCCATTTCCATCTTCATCGTATCTCTGCACAAGTCTGCTCAGGCTGCTGGTTGCCAACGAGCATTTATTTTAATGAACAAATGACCAATTTATCTGGTTTCCCAAATGGTGCTAGCTGAAGGAGGAAACCTGGCCAGGATTACAGGGGAACTCCCCTGCTCTTCTTCAAAATAATGGACGTGGGATCTTTTACGTCCACTTAAGAGGGCAGATTGGGACCTCGGTTTAATGTTTCATCCAAAAGACAGCACCTCCAACAGTGCAGCACTCCCTCAGTACTGCACTGGGAGTGTCAGCCTGGATTTTGTGCTCAAGTCTCTGGAGTGGGACTTTGAACTCATGACCTTCTGACTTAGAGAGCAAGGGTGCTGTCCACTGAGTCACGCCAATACTCCTAGAGGTGCTGCTATGGTAACCAAAGCATCCTGCTGCATGGCATATGCTCCCCACTGGAAAATATATTGATTGTTTTTTTCAAATAGGCAAATGTAAATAGACATTGAATATAATTTGAAATAATAATTGAGAGCCGAGGACACAATGGAAGCTGAAAATAAATCGATGTTTTGAGCAAGCACACCAATTAATGAACATCAAAATCTGGGAATGTCAATCACAGCGTCAATATTGGTTCAACGCTGAGGGTGTCTGGCTTATAAATATCCCAAGTGGCTCAGACATAAAAGGGGTCAAAGTGCGCAAAGCTCCTTACAGACTTGGACCCCTTCATGTCTACTCACCATAACACCACACAGAGCCGAGGTGAGTGGAATGGCCCGAGTTCCCTCTGCCGCCCTGGCAGACTCGGACTGTGGCGGGTGTCTGCTGGAACCGTAGTAGCCTCCACCCGGGACACCAGCTGGGCCCAGGTCCTGGTGTTGCACTGGAGCTTCCGGCCAGCCCCGTTTGAAGCTAGACCCTCCGTCTGGCCCCAAACAAGGCCGTTGCTGGGGAGGGGTGAGGGCGAGGGCAGGGACCCTCCACCCTGGAAGATGCCATATCCTTGGCCTCAATGGAACTCAGTTTGGAGGCCGGTATGCCTCAACTGAGATGAGGCATAAACATGGTGGGTTCGAGCCCCACTCCAGAGACTTGAGCACAAAATCCAGGCTGACACTCCCAGTGCTGAGGGAGTGCTGCACTGTCGGAGGTGCCGTCTTTCGGATGAGATGTTAAACCGAAGCCCCGGCTGTCCTCTCAGGTGGACGTAAAAGATCCCATGACACTATTCGTAGAAGAACAGGGGAGTTCTCCCCGGTGTCCTGGCCAATATTTATCCCTCAATCAACATCTAAAAACAGATCATCTGGTCATTATCACATTGCTGTTTGTGGGAGCTTGCTGTGCACAAATTGGCTGCTGCGTTTCCTACATTACAACAGTGACTACACTTCAAAAGTACTTCATTGGCTGTAAAGCACTTTGGGACATCCTGAGGTTGTGAAAGGTGCGATGTATATGCAAATCTTTCTTTTTCTTTGTTTAAATGCCTTCCTTCATCGTCACTGGGTCAAAATCCTGGAACTCTCGACCTAACAGCACTGACAGAGCACCTTCACCACATGGACTGCAGCGATTCAAGAGAAGGCCTACCACCACCTTCTCAAGGACAATTGGAGATGGGTAATAGACGAAGCATTTTTGGAAGGTGTTAGTGACAGACTTGTACACTGCACAACACAATTCAGGAAGAAACTTGTAACGGAAGCTGACTTAACATTTGGGGAAAGGAAAGCACCCCCTCAGCGTTACTTTGGGTATGAGTCTGTGGATTGACAGGGCAGTGAATTCTCACGACAAGCTGTGAATAAGACAAGGACAGAATCCCGAGGGGAATAGTGTCACCGTGGGGGGGAAATTAATTACAAAGCTGATTCTCATTTCTGCACCAGCGAAAAAGGTCACCTGTGTAATGAGCTGGGAGTGTGTAAGTACAAGATGTTCCGGTGTAAGTGACAGAGGCATCACTCACTGGAAGTGCTCAAAGATAATAAAACTGAGGGGGAGGAAAATTATCTGATTTTTAAGCAGAAAAATCGGTATGGGTGAGCAGACCATCAGGGTAAATTTTACCATTGAGCTTTTCCGGACACACAGAGCTCTGCACAATCTCACCGCGGATCGAGAATTGGGGTGTGAGAATCCATTTGCCTGAATCACAGGCCGCTTGATTGTTTCCCCACCCCCCAACGAACCTCGGAATCCCGATTGCCAATAAAGAAAAGAAAGACATGCATTTCTATAGCGCCTTTCACATCCTTCAGGACGTCCCAATCACTTCACACCAAATCAAATACATTTTGAAGTGTAGTCACTGTTGTAATGTAGGAAATGCAGCAGCCAATCTGTGCACAGCAAGATCCCACAAACAATAATGTGATAATGACCAGATAATCTGTTTTTTTTAGTAATGCTGGTTGAGGGATAAATATTGGCCAGGATACTAGGGAGAACTTCTCCGCATTACTTTGAATAGTAGCCATGGGACCAATGTTCCTATAAGCTGCGCTTTGTTCTATGTGGCCTGTTTTTTTTAGTACGCAGTCCCTTTAAATTTCCACGCATGCGCAGTATTTACAATGGAGAGCCCAATGAGCAACCTGCACAGGATCTTTCCCATTACTGTGCGGCCGTGCAGCTTAGAGGTAGCATTGCATGGGACCTTTAATGTCCACCTGAGAGAGCAGACAGGGCCTTGATTTAACGTCTCATCCAAAAGACGTCACCCCCTCAGTACTGCACTGGGAGTGTCGGCCTAGATTTTGTGCTCAAGTCTCTGGAGGGGTCTTGAAACCATGACTTGGAGGCGAGACAGAGCTACCCACTGAGCCACGGCTGACACCTATTATTCCCCCCATCTGTATGTGGGTCAGACGCCCTCCTCCCCTATTCTGCCTGAGCCTGCTGGGCAGAGAGGTGCCGACCTGAATCGCTGCAGTGGCGACTGTTTCTCCTCCGAACTCCAGGCGTGACCAGCGTAGTAGAGCGGGAAGAACAGGAAGTTCCATGCGGTGGCGAACCACGTCACGGCAAAGGGCGCATCAAAGGTTCTGAAGGTGACCTTGGCGAGCTGGCTGGTGCCCGCCCAGGATGAGCAGACGCTGAGGACCACCGCCGATCCCCACAGGGCTTTCTTCAGCTGCCCGACGGAGCACCGACGCGGGCGGCAGCAGACAGGTCCCGCTCTCCGCCCCGAGCCTCCTCCCGTTCCTCCTCCTCCTCCGGCCTCTCCCCGCGTCTCTGCTTCCGTCCGGGAGGGCCCTCCACCGCCCCCGCCACCGCTCACCTCCTCGGGGCGCTCGTCTCCTGTGGAATTGAGAGGTCAGGGGTCAGCACAGTCCACACAGCCAATCGGTGCAAAAACCGCGCAAATCTCCGGGAGGGGTTTCCACTCGAATAGCAGGAGGGAACCCGGACCGAGGTGGGCGAACTCAATAGTCCCCACATTCTGCGTGAGTTCGCTGCCCGCGCTCCCTGGCTTTGGTACAAGTGACCCACTCTGCTTCTCCCTAGGATTAGCCAGGTGTGTCAGCTGTGGCTCAGTGGGTAGCACTCTTGCCTTTGAGTCAGAAGGTTGTAGGTTTAAATCTCACTCCATAGACTTAAAAACAAAATCCAGGCTGACACTCCAGTGCAGTACTGAGGGAGTGCTGCACTGTTGGAGGTGCTGTCTTTCAGATGAGATATTAGGCAGAGGCCCTATCTGCCCTCTCAGGTCCCATGGCCACTATTTCGAAGAAGAGCAGGGGAGTTATCCCTGGTGTCCTGGCCAATATTTATCCCTCAATCGACATTACTAAAACAGATTATTTGGTCATTATCACACTGCTGTTTGTAGGAGCTTGCTGTGCACAAATTGGCTGCCGCGTTTCCTACATTACTACAGCTCAAAAGTACTTCATTGGCTCTAAAGCGCTTTGAGACGTCACGAAAGGCGCTACAGAAATGCAAGTCCTTTCTTTTTATACCTAGGTCGGGGACTTCAAAAGCACCTTGCCTGCGGGAATTATTCATTTGGATTCAACCCCGGGAAACTCAAAGCCCATCCCAATTACAACCAGGGAGAAGAAAGGGAGCTGAAGAACAAAGGGAGTGCGCCAAAAAAAGTGAGGATGGAAAGGAGGTTGGAAGGAGGGCCAAATCTTCATGGAGACTTCACCCACAGGGCCTGGGATGGAGTGAGGTGACCCACCATAGGGTAGGCATTCTGTCCAGGGAAGGTCAGATGGGGCCATTTAACGTGCTTGTGCTACATTCCCTGCATGTGCTACTCTTGCCTTTCTGTTCTATTCTGACGCTGGTATTAACCACGAGCGGGAAGCCAGTAGGAGTAAGTTTAGAGTTCGTTTGCGAACTGCCACAATCGTACGTCCACCTGTGTCATTACACCGTCTAGGTGAGAAATGGTTCACTAAACATGTTCTAAAAAAATGGCAGCCCATTGAATGAGCCAAATGTTACAAAGTACGAGTCCTTGGGATGTGGGCAACACAGCATTTATTGCCCACCCCTAGATTCACTGAGGACTTTGAGTCAACCAGATAATGAGGGTCAGACCAGGTACGGATAATAGGTATCCGCCCCTCAAGGACCAACAACAACAACTTGCATTTATATAGCGCCATTAACGTAGTAAAACATCCCAAGATGCTTCACAGCAGCGTTATCGTACAAAATCTGACACCGAGTCACATAAGGAGATATTCGGACAGGCGACCACAAGCTTGGTTAAAGAGGTAGGTTTTAAGGAGCGTCTTAAAGGAGGAGAGACGGCGATGTATAGGGAGGGAATTCCAGAGCTTAGGGCCGAGGCAACTGAAGGCACGGCCGCCAATGGTGGAGCGATGAAAATTGGGGATGGGTGAGAGGCCAGTGTTAGAGGACTGCAGAGATCCCAGAGGGTTGTAGGGCTGGAGCAGGTTACAGAGAGAGGGAGGGTTGTAGGGCTGGAGGAGGTTACAGAGAGAGGGAGGGTTGTAGGACTGGAGGAGGTTAGAGAGAGAGGGAGGGTTGTGGGGCTGGAGGTGGTTACAGAAAGAGGGAGGGTTGTAGGGCTGGAGGAGGTTACAGAGAGAGGGAGGGTTGTAGGGCTGGAGGAGGTTACAGAGAGAGGGAGGGTTGTAGGGCTGGAGGAGATTACAGAGAGAGGGAGGGTTTAGTGCTGAAGAAGGTTACAGAGAGAGGGAGGGTTGTAGGGCTGGAGGAGGTTAGAGAGAGAGGGAGGGTTGTAGGGCTGGAGGAGGTTAGAGAGAGAGGGAGGGTTGTAGGGCTGCAGGAGGTTAGAGAGAGAGGAAGGGTTGTAGGGCTGGAGAAGGTTAGAGAGAGAGGGAGGGTTGTAGGGCTGGAGGAGGTTACAGAGAGAGGGAGGGTTGTAGGGCTGGAGAAGGTTAGAGAGAGAGGGAGGGTTGTAGGGCTGGAGAAGGTTAGAGAGAGATGGAGGGTTGTAGGGCTGGAGGAGGTTACAGAGAGAGGGAGGGTTGTAGGGCTGGAGGAGGTTACAGAGAGAGGGAGGGTTGTAGGGCTGGAGGAGGTTAGAGAGAGAGGGAGGGTTGTAGGGCTGGAGGAGGTTAGAGAGAGAGGGAGGGTTGTAGGGCTGCAAGAGGTTAGAGAGAGAGGGAGGGTTGTAGGGCTGGAGAAGGTTAGAGAGAGAGGGAGGGTTGTAGGGCTGGAGGAGGTTACAGAGAGAGGGAGGGTTGTAGGGCTGGAGAAGGTTAGAGAGAGAGGGAGGGTTGTAGGGCTGGAGAAGGTTAGAGAGAGATGGAGGGTTGTAGGGCTGGAGGAGGTTACAGAGAGAGGGAGGGTTGTAGGGCTGGAGGAGGTTACAGAGAGAGGGAGGGCTGTAGGGCTGGAGGAGGTTACAGAGAGAGGGAGGGTTGTAGGGCTGGAGGAGGTTAGAGAGAGAGGGAGGGTTGTAGGGCTGGAGAAGGTTAGAGAGAGAGGGAGGGTTGTAGGGCTGGAGAAGGTTAGAGAGAGAGGGAGGGTTGTAGGGCTGGAGAAGGTTAGAGAGAGAGGGAGGTTTGTAGGGCTGGAGGAGGTTACAGAGAGAGGGAGGGTTGTAGGGCTGGAGGAGGTTACAGAGAGAGGGAGGGTTGTAGGGCTGGAGGAGGTTAGAGAGATAGGGAAGGTTGTAGGGCTGGAGAAGATTACAGAGAGAGGGAGGGTTGTAGGGCTGGAGGAGGTTAGAGAGAGAGGTAGGGCTGGAGGAGGTTACAGAGAGGGAGGGTTGTAGGGCTGGAGGAGGTTAGAGAGATAGGGAGGGTTGTAGGGCTGGAGAAGATTACAGAGAGAGGGAGGGTTGTAGGGCTGGAGCAGGTTACAGAGAGAGGGAGGGTTGTAGGGCTGGAGGAGGTTACAGAGAGAGGGAGGGTTGTAGGGCTGGAGGAGGTAACAGAGAGAGGGAGGGCTGTAGGGCTGGAGGAGGTTACAGAGAGAGGGAGGGTTGTAGGGCTGGAGGAGGTTAGAGAGATAGGGAGGGTTGTAGGGCTGGAGAAGATTACAGAGAGAGGGAGGGTTGTAGGGCTGGAGCAGGTTACAGAGAGAGGGAGGGTTGTAGGGCTGGAGGAGGTTACAGAGAGAGGGTTGTAGGGCTGGAGGAGGTTACAGAGAGAGGGAGGGTTGTAGGGCTGGAGGAGGTTAGAGAGATAGGGAGGGTTGTAGGGCTGGAGAAGATTACAGAGAGAGGGAGGGTTGTAGGGCTGGAGGAGGTTACAGAGAGAGGGAGGGTTGTAGCGCTGGAGAAGGTTACAGAGAGAGGGAGGGTTGTAGGGCTGGAGGAGGTTACAGAGAGAGGGAGGGTCGTAGGGCTGGAGGAGGTTACAGAGAGAGGGAGGGTTGTAGGGCTGGAGGAGGTTACAGAGAAAATGAGGATTGTAGGGCTGGAGGAGGTTACAGAGATAGGGAGGGTTGTAGGGCTGGAGGAGGTTACAGAGAAAATGAGGATTGTAGGGCTGGAGGAGGTTACAGAGAGAGGGAGAGTTGTAGGGCTGGAGGAGGTTACAGAGAGAGGGAGGGTTGTAGGGCTGGAGGAGGTTACAGAGAAAATGAGGATTGTAGGGTGGAGAAATACGGCTTTCCCAAAATGAGAGAGAAAAACGTGCACTTCTATAGCGCCTTTCACAACCTCAGGACATCCCAAAGCGCTTCAGAGCCAATGAAGTACTTTTGAAGTGTAGTCACTGTTGTAATGTAGGAAACGCGACTGCTGATTTACGCACAGCAAGATCCCACAAACAGTAATTAAATAATGACCAGATAATCTGTTTTTAAACGTTGGTTGATGGATAAATATTGGCCAGGATACCAGGAATAACTCCCCTGCTCTTCTTCAAATAGTGCCATGGGATCTTTTACATCCAGCTGAGAGGGCAGACGGGGCCTCGGTTTAACATCTCATCTGAAAGACGGCACCTCCGACAGTGCAGCACTCCCTCAGCACTGCACTGGAGTGTCAGCCTAGATTATGGGCTCAAGTCTCTGGAGTGGCTCTTTATCCCACGACCTTCTGACTCAGAGCAGAGAATGCTACCCACTGAGCCACAGCTGACAAGAACTCCATCTTAAACATAATATCCTCTGAACTTCAATCAGTGAAGAGAACTTGGCAGGTCGGTCACGTGTGGGGGTCACTATATTATCTTTGGGAGGGCTGGGCTGAGTCATTGACCGGTCTAGGGGTTGAGATACATCACCTCTCCTCTCATGCTGGTTGGCAATCCTGGAGATTTGGCACCCCTAGGCAGCGATTGTCTGGGTTAACGTGGGCCATGAGTCTACCCACCCCTTCTTGAGGCTGTGACTTCCCAGTTAACGCTGAGTTAATATTGACCCCGCTGTGGTTCTCAAGCATTTTGCTGCTGTCTGGAAATACAGATGAATGTGTGGCATTAAACGTATTTCTCACAGAGCAGCCACTATCTGCTAGTTATTCTTCCGCTTGCTTTACGCGGTCCACTGGTTATTGGCGGTTCCTCTTACATAAAGGCAGTGAGTCATCACCAGCATAAACAGACTGGGCACACAACAGCACTGACTGAGTCAGCAAGTAATCAATACTGCAAGGGAGAGGAGGAGGGGAGGAGGGGGTGGAAAAGGTGTTGGGGGAGGAGCAGGAGGAGGAGAGGTGGGGGAGGAAGAGGAAGAGTGGGGGAAGAGGGGGAGGAGGAAGGGGGAGGAGGACAAAGAGGAGGAGGAGGAGGAAGGGGAGCAATGGAGGAGGACGAAGAAGAGGAGGGGACGAAGATGAGAAGAAGAAGAGGCCGCTGACCTACACTGGTTCGCAGTCCGGCAACTCCTCAATTTTAAAACTCTCAACCTTGTTTTCAAATCCCTCCGTGGCCTCGTCTCTCCCTATCTCTGTAATCTCCTCCAGCCCCACAACCCGCCGACTAACTGCGTCCTCTAATTCTGGCCTCTTGAGCATCCCCGATTTTAATTACTCTATCATTGGCGGCCATGCCTTCAGCTGCCGAGGCCCCAAGCGCTGGAATTCCCTACCTAAATCTCTCTGCCTCTATACCTCTCTTTCCTTTTTTAAGACGCTCCTTAAAATCTACCTTTTTGACCAAGCTTTTGGTCATCTGTCCTAATATCTCCTTATGTGGCTCAGTGTCAGTAACGCTCCTGTGAAGCACCTTGGGACGTTTTACTATGTTAAAGGCGCTGTATAAAGGCAAGTTGTTGTTGTTGCTGAAGACCATGCAGAAAATAGCCAAGTCCCAACTCTTCCTAGGCAATACTCCAGACAGAGTGTGCACAGAAAAAAGTGTGTTTAGTTGTAACCAGTTCAACATGTTAATACCACTGTGGCATACAATTTAATATCAGTGTTACACATGTAAATATCACAGTGTTACACATGTAAATATCATAGTGTTACACATGTTAATATCAGTGTCACAAATGTTAATATCACAGTGTTACACATGTTAATATCAGCATTACACGTGTTAATATCAGTGTCACATGTGTTAATATCAGTATCACACATGCTAATATCATAGTGTTACACATGTTAATATCAGTGTCACACGTGTTAATATCAGTGTCACACATGCTAATTTCAGTGTTACACATGTTAATATCAGTGTCACACATGTTAATCAGTGTCACACTTGTTAATATCAGTGTCACACCTGCTAATATCAGTGTCACACGTTGATATCAGTGTCATGCATGCTAATATCAGTGTTGCACATGTTAATATCAGTGTCACATGTGTTACTATCAGTGTCACACATGCTAATTTCACAGTGTTACACATGTTAATATCAGTGTCACACATGTTAATCAGTGTCACACTTGTTAATATCAGTGTCACACCTGCTAATATCAGTGTCACACATGTTAATATCAGTGTCACACATGCTAATATCAGTGTTACACGTTAATATCAGTGTCACACATGTTAATCAGTGTCACACATGTTAATATCAGTGTCACACATGTTAATATCAGTGTCACACATGCTAATATCAGTGTTACACATGTTAATAAGTGTCACACATGCTAATATCAGTGTTACACATGTTAATATCAGTGTCACATGTTAATCAGTGTTACACATGTAAATACCAGTGTCACAAACATTAATATCAGTGTTATACATGTTAATATCAGTGTCAGGCATGCTAATCTTACAGTGTCACACATGCTAATATCAGTGGTACATATGTAAATATCAGTGTCACACATGTTAATATCAGTATCACACATGTAAATATCAGTGTCACATGCAAATATCAGTTACACATGTTAATATCAGTGTCAGACATGCTAATATCAGTGTCACACATGCTAATATCAGTGTCACACATGTTAATATCAGTGTCACACGTGTTAATATCACAGTTGCTCATGTTAATCAGTGTTACACTTGTTAATATCAGTGTCACACATACTAATATCACAGTGATACACATGTTAACATCAGTGTTACACAGGTTAATAATAGTGACACACATGTTAATATCAGTGTCACACATGCTAATATCACAGTGTCACACGTGTTAATATCAGTGTCACACATGTTAATATCAGTGTCACACATGCTAATATCACAGTGTTACACATTAATATCAATGTCACGTTAATATCAGTATCACATATGTTAATATCAGTGTCACACATGTTAACATCAGTGTCACACATGCTAATATCAGTGTTACACATGCTAATATCAGTGACACACATGCTAATATCAGTGTTACGCCTGTTAATATCAGTGATACACAGGTTAATATCAGTATCACATATGTTAATATCAGTGTCACATGCTAATATCAGTGTTACACATGCTAATATCAGTGTCACACATGCTAATATCAGTGTTATGCATGTTAATATCAGTGTCACAAACATTAATATCAGTGTCACACATGCTAATACCACAGTGTTACACATGTTAATATAAGTGTCACAAGCGTTAATATCAGTGTTACACATGTTAATATCACAGTGATACACATGTTAACATCAGTGTTACACATGTTGATATCAGTGTTACACAGGTTAATAATAGTGATACACATGTTAATATCGGTGTTACACATGTTAATATCACAGTGATACACATGTTAACATCACAGTGTTAAACAAGTTAATATCAGTGCCACACATGTTAACATCACCGTGTTACACACGTTAATATCACAGTGTTACACATGTTAATATCAGTGTTACAGATGTTAATATCAGTGTCACACATGTTAATATCAGTCACACATGCTAATATCAGTGTTACCCATGTTAACATCAGTGTCACACATGCTAATATCAGTGTTACACATGTTAATATCAGTGTCACACATGTTAATATCAGTGTCACATACGTTAAAATCAGTGTTACACATGCTAATATCAGTGTTGCACATATTAATATCAATGTCACACATGTTAATATCAGTATCACACATATTAATATCAGTGTCACATGCTAATATCACAGTGCCACATGCTAATATCAGTGTCACACATGTTAATATCAGTATCACACATGTTAATATCAGTGTCACACATGTTAATATCAATGTCACATGCTAATATCACAGTGTTACACATGTTAATATCACAGTGTTACACATGTTAATATAGGTGTGTTACACATGTTAATATCACAGTGTTACACTTGTTAATATCAGTGTGTTAAACATGTTAATATCACAGTAATGCACATGTTAATATCACAGTGTTACAGATGTTAATATCACAGTGTTACACATGTTAATATCAGTGTCACGTTAAGATCAGTGTTACACATGTTAATATCATGATGTGGAGATGCCGGCGTTGGACTGGGGTGGACAAATGTGAGAAGTCGCACAACACCAAGTTATAGTCCAACAGCTTTATTTGAAATCACAAGCTTTCGGAGCGCTGCTCCTTCGTCAGGTGAAGTGAAGAGATGCATATAGGCACAACATATATAGTCAGAGAACACTGCCAGATGATTACAGTTAATCTTTCTAACTGCCCTTTATCACGCCTCGGCAGAGAGATAATCATGGCAATCAAAGGTGTGGATGGTGTCCAAACAGGTCAGTCAGGAAAACATTACATCAAAGACAATGAGGTGGGGTCACAAGGGGTCAAATGTGGCAGATGCTGGGGTCTGTATGGAAAACAAAAAACTTTTTTTGCTGGAAATCACAGCAGGTCCGGCCGCATCTGTGTAGAGAGAACAAGCCAACGACGACTCGAGTCTGGATGACTCTACGTCAGGTGCGGTTACATGTAGCGTGACATGAACCCAAGATCCCGGTTGAGGCTGTCCTCATGGGTGCGGAACTTGGCTATCAGTTTCTGCTCGACGATTTTGCGTTGTCGTGTGTCTCGAAGGCCGCCTTGGAGAACGCTTACCCGCAGATCCGAGGTTAAATGTCCTTGACTGCTGAAGTGTTCCCCGACTGGGAGGGAACACTCCTGCCTGGCGATTGTTGCGCAGTGTCCGTTCATACGTTGTCGCAGTGTCTGCATGGTCTCGCCGATGTACCATGCTCCGAGGCATCCTTTCCTGCAACGTATGAGGTAGACAACGTTGGCCGAGTCACATGAGTATGTACCATGTACCTGGTGGGTGGTGTCCTCACGTGTGATGATGGTATCTGTGTTGATGATCTGGCATGTCTTGCAGAGGTTGCCGTGGCAGGGTTGTGTGGTGTCGTGGTCGCTGTTCTCCTGAAAGCTGGGTAATTTGCTGCGAACGATGGTCTGTTTGAGGTTAGGCGGCTGTTTGAAGACGAGTAGTGGAGGCGTGGGGATGGGCTTAGCGAGGTGTTTGTCATCATCGATGACATGTTGAAGGCTGCGAAGAACATGGCGTAGTTTCTCCGCTCCGGGGAAGTACTGGACGACGTAGGGTACTCTGTTGGTTGTGTCCCGTGTTTGTCTTCTGAGGAGGTCTATGCGATTTTCAGTGATTCTTCGCCGTGGGTCCATAGGAAGAAAATGTCGTCGATGTATCACCTTCGACAACCAGTTTTTTACCCAAACACACGGAACAGCCATGGGGACCAAATTCACACCCCAATACGCCAACATCTTCATGCACAAGTTCGAGCAAGACTTCTTCGCTGCACAGGACCTCCAACCAAAGCTATACACCAGATACATCGACGACATTTTCTTCCTATGGACCCACGGCGAAGAATCACTGAAAAGACTACACGATAACATCAACAAGTTCCATCCCACCATCAAACTCACCATGGACTACTCCTCAGAATCGGTTTCATTCCTGGACACACGAATCTCCATCAAAGACGGACACCTCAGCACTTCACTCTACCGCAAGCCCACGGACAACCTCACGATGCTCCACTTCTCCAGCTTCCACCCTAACCACGTTAAAGAAGCCATCCCCTATGGACAAGCCCTGCGAATACACAGGATCTGCTCAGACGAGGAGGAACGCGATGGACACCTACAGACGCTGAAAGACGCCCTCGTAAGAACGGGATATGACGCTCGACTCGTCGATCGACAGTTCCGACGGGCCACAGCGAAAAATCGCATAGACCTCCTCAGAAGACAAACACGGGACACAACCAACAAAGTACCCTACGTCGTCCAGTACTTCCCCGGAGTGGAGAAACTACGCCATGTTCTTCGCAGCCTTCAACATGTCATCGATGACGATGAACACCTCGCTAAGGCCCATCCCCACGCCTCCACTACTCGCCTTCAAACAGCCACCTAACCTCAAACAGACCATCGTTCGCAGCAAATTACCCAGCTTTCAGGAGAACAGCGACCACGACACCACACAACCCTGCCACGGCAACCTCTGCAAGACATGCCAGATCATCAACACAGATACCATCATCACACGTGAGGACACCACCCACCAGGTACATGGTACATACTCATGTGACTCGGCCAACGTTGTCTACCTCATACGTTGCAGGAAAGGATACCCCGGAGCATGGTACATCGGCGAGACCATGCAGACACTGCGACAACGTATGAACGGACACCGCGCAACAATCGCCAGGCAGGAGTGTTCCCTCCCAGTTGGGGAACACTTCAGCAGTCAAGGACATTCAGCCTCCGATCTTCGGGTAAGCGTTCTCCAAGGCGGCCTTCGAGACACACGACAACGCAAAATCGTCGAGCAGAAACTGATAGCCAAGTTCCGCACCCATGAGGACAGCCTCAACCGGGATCTTGGGTTCATGTCACGCTACATGTAACCCCACCTGACGTAGAGTCATCCAGACTCGAGTCGTCGTTGGCTTGTTCTCTCTACACAGATGCGGCCGGACCTGCTGTGATTTCCAGCAAAAAAAGTTTTTTGTTTTCCATACAGACCCCAGCATCTGCCACATTTGACCCCTTGTGACCCCACCTCATTGTCTTTGATGTAATGTTTTCCTGACTGACCTGTTTGGACACCATCCACACTTTTGATTGCCGTGATTATCTCTCTGCCGAGGTGTGATAAAGGGCAGTTAGAAAGATTAACTGTAATCATCTGGCAGTGTTCTCTGACTATATATGCTGTGCCTATATGCATCTCTTCACTTCACCTGACGAAGGAGCAGCGCTCCGAAAGCTTGTGATTTCAAATAAAGCTGTTGGACTATAACCTGGTGTTGTGCGACTTCTCACATATGTTAATATCAGTTACACATGTTAATATTAGTGTTACACATGCTAATATCACAATTTGTTATACATGTTAATATCAGTGTTACACATGTTAATATCAGTGTGTTATATGTTAATATCAGTGTTACATGTGTTAATATTAGTGTTACACATGCTAATATCACAATGTGTTATACATGTTAATATCAGTGTTACACATGTTAATATCAGTGTGTTATACATGTTAATATCAGTGTTATACATGTTAATATTGCTGTGAAACACGTTAATATCTGTGTGTTACACACATTAATATCAGTGTGTTATATATGTTAATATCAGTGTTACACATGTTAATATCGCAGTGTTACACATGTTAATATCAGTGTTATATATGCTAATATTGGTGTTACACACGTTAGTATCACAGCGATACACATGTTAATATCGGTGTGTTACACATGTTAACATCACATGTTAATATCAGTGCCACACATGTTAACATCACCATGTTACACACGTTACTATCAGAGTTACACATGTTAATATCACAGTGTTACTCATAGAGTCATAGAGTGAGTCATAGAGTGATAACAGCACAGAAGGAGGCCATTCGGCCCATCGAGTCCTTGCCGACTCTCTGTAGAGCAATACAGTCAGTCCCATTCCCCCGCTCTATTCCCGTAGCCCTGCAAGTTTATTTCCCTCAAGTGCCTATCCAGTCTCCCCTTGAAACCATTGAGTATCTCCGCTTCCACCACTTCCATTGGCAGCGAATTCCAGGTCATCACCACTTGCTGCGTAAAAAAGATTTTCCTCACATCCCCCCTGTATCTCACATTCCTCAAAACCTTAAATCTGTGTCCCCTCTTCCTTGTACCATCAACTAGTGGGAACAGCCTTTCACCGTCTAGTCTATCCAAACCCGTCATAATCTTGTACACCTATATCAAATCACCCCATATGTTAATATCACAGTGTTACATGTTAATATTGGTGTGTTACACATGTTAAAATCACAGTGATACACACATTAATATCAGTGTTACACACGTTAATATCAGTGTTACACATGTTAATATCACAGTGTTACACATATTAATATCACAGTGTTACACATGTTAATATCATAGTGTTACACGTGTTAATATCGGTGTGTTATATATGTTAATATCACAGTGATACACATGTTAATATCACAGTGTTACACATGTTAATATCAATGTTACACACGTTAATATCAGTGTTACACATGCTAATATCAGTGTCACACGTGTTAATATCAGTGTCACACATGTTAAATTCAATGTTACACATGCTAATCAGTGTTACACATGTTAATATCACAGTGATACACATGTTAATATCACAGTGTTACACATGTTAATATCAGTGTTACATATGTTAATATCAGTGTAACACATGTTAATATCACAATGTTACACATATTAATATCAGTGTTACACATTAATATCACAGTGTTACACATGTTAATATCACAGTGTTACTCACGTTAATATCACAGTGTTACACATGTTAATATCAGTGTTACACATGTTACTATCAGTGTTACACATGTTAATATCACAGTGTTACACATGTTAATAGCACAGTGATACACATGTTAACATCGCAGTGTTACACACGTTAATATCAGTGTTACGCATGTTTACATCAGTGTTACACAGGTTAATATCAGTGTTACACTTGTTAATATCAGTGTTACACATGCTAATATCAGTGTCACACATGTTAATATCAGTGTCACACATGTTAAATTCAATGTTACACACGCTAATCAGTGTTACACATGTTAATATCACAGTGATACACATGTTAATATCACAGTGTTACACATGTTAATATCAGTGTTACATGTTAATATCAGTGTAACACATGTTAATATCACAATGTTACACATATTAATATCACAGTGTTACTCACGTTAATATCACAGTGTTACACATGTTAATATCAGTGTTACACATGTTAATATCAGTGTTACACATGTTAATATCACAGTGTTACACATGTTAATAGCACAGTGATACACATGTTAACATCGCAGTGTTACACACGTTAATATCACAGTGTTACGCATGTTTACATCAGTGTTACACAGGTTAATATCAGTGTTACACTTGTTAATATCACAGTGTTACACATGTTAATTTCACCGTGTTACACATGTTTATATCAGTGTTACACATGTTAATATCATAGTGTTACACATGATAATATTGGTGTATTACATATGTTAATATGCATGTTACACATGTTAATATCACAGTGTTAAACATGTTAATATCAGTGCCACACATGTTAAAGCACCATGTTACACATGTGAATAGCAGTGTTACACATGTTAATTTCACCGTGTTACACATGTTTATATCACAGTGTTACACATGTTAATATCATACTGTTACACATGATAATATTGGTGTATTACATATTTTAATATCAGTGTTACACATGTTAATATCACAGTGTTAAACATGTAAATATCACAGTGATACACATGTTAATATCACAGTGTCACACATGTTAATATCAGTGTCACACATGTTAATATCAGTGTCACATATGCTAATATCACAGTGTTACACATGCTGATATCAGGGTCACACATGTTAATATCAGTGTCACACACGTTAAATTCAGTGTTACACATATTATCAGTCTTACACATTAATATCAATGTCACACATGTTAATATCAGTATCACACATGTTAATATCAGTATCACACATGTTAATATCAGTGTCACATGTTAATATCAGTGTTACACATTTTAATATCAGTGTCACACATGCTAATATCACAGTGTTACACATGCTAATATCAGTGTCACACATGCTAATATCAGTGTTACACATGTTAATATCAGTGTCACACATACTAATATCAGTGTCACATGTGAATATCAGTGTCACACATGTTAATATCACTGTTACACATGTTAGTCCGTGTTACACTTGTTAATATCAGTGTCACACATGCTAATATCAATGTTACACATGTTAATATCAGTGTTACACATGTTAATATAGGTGTTAAACATGTTAATATCAGTGATACACATGCTAATATCAGTGTTACACATGTTAATATCAGTGTTACACATGTTAATATCACAATGTTACAAACATTAATATCAGTGTTACACATGTTAATATCAGTGTTACACATGTTAATATCACAGTGTTACATGTTAATATCACAGTGTTACACATGTTAATATCACAGTGTTACTCACGTTAATATCACAGTGTTACACATGTTAATATCAGAGTTACACATGTTAATATCACAGTGTTACACATGTTCATATCGGTGTTACACATGTTAATATCACAATGTTACACACATTAATATCAGTGTTACACATTTTAATATCACTGTGTTACACATGTTAATATAGGTGTGTTACACATGTTAATATCACAGTGATACATGTTAATATTACAGTGTTACACACGTTAATATCGCAGTGTTACATATGATAATATCACAGTGTCACACATGATAATATCACAGTGTTACACATGTTAATATAGGTGTGGCACACATATTAATATCACAGTGATACACATGTTAATATCACAGTGTTATACACGTTAATATCACAGTGTTACACATGTTAATATCAGGGTTACACATGTTAATATCACAGCGTTACACATGTTTATATCAGTGTTACACATGTTAATATCAGTGTTATATATGTTAATATCAGTGTTACACATGTTAATATAACAGTGTTACACATGTTAATAACAGTGATACACATGTTACCATCGCAGTGATACACACGTTAATATCACAGTGCTATACATGTTAATATCAGTGTTACACACGTTAATATCACAGTGTTACACATGTTAATTTCACAGTGTTACACATGGTAATATTGGTGTTATATATGTTAATATCAGTGTTACACATGTTAATATCAGTTACTCATGTTAATATCAGTGTTATATGTTAATATCAGTGTTACACATGTTAATATTACAGTGTTACACATATTAATATAAGTGTGTTATATATGTTAATATCACAGTGATACACATGTTAATATCATAGTGTTACTAATGTTAATATCACAGTGTTACACATGTTAATATCACAGTGTTACAAATGTTAATATAGGTGTGTTACACATGTTAATATCACAGTGTTACACACGTTAATATTGGTGTGTTACACATGTTAATATCACAGTGCTACACATGTTAATATCAGTGCTACACATGTTAATATCAGTGTCACACTTGTTAATATCAGTGTTACATATGTTAATATCACCGTTACTCATGTTAATATCAGTGTGTTATATGTTAATAACAGTGTTAAACATGTTAATATCACAGTTACTCATGTTAATATCAGTGTGTTATATATGTTAATATCAGTGATACACATGTTAGTATCAGTGTTACAGATGTTAATATCACAGTGTTACACATGTTAATATCACAGTGTTACTCATGTTAATATCAGTGTGTTATATATGTTAATGTCAGTGTTACACATGTTAATATCACAGTGCTACACACATTAATATCACAGTGTTACACATGTTAATATCAGTGTCACACTTGTTAATATCAGTGTTACATATGTTAATATCACAGTTACTCATGTTAATATCAGTGTGTTATATGTTAATAACAGTGTTACACGTGTTAATATAAGTGTGTTATATATGTTAATATCACAGTGATACACATGTTAATATCACAGTGTTACACACGTTAATATCACAGTGTTACACATGTTAATATAGGTGTGGCACACATATTAATATCACAGTGATACACATGTTAATATCACAGTGTTATACACGTTAATATCACAGTGTTACACATGTTAATATCAGGGTTACACATGTTAATATCACAGCGTTACACATGTTTATATCAGTGTTACACATGTTAATATCAGTGTTATATATGTTAATATCAGTGTTACACATGTTAATATAACAGTGTTACACATGTTAATAACAGTGATACACATGTTACCATCGCAGTGATACACACGTTAATATCACAGTGCTATACATGTTAATATCAGTGTTACACACGTTAATATCACAGTGTTACACATGTTAATTTCACAGTGTTACACATGGTAATATTGGTGTTATATATGTTAATATCAGTGTTACACATGTTAATATCAGTTACTCATGTTAATATCAGTGTTATATGTTAATATCAGTGTTACACATGTTAATATTACAGTGTTACACATATTAATATAAGTGTGTTATATATGTTAATATCACAGTGATACACATGTTAATATCATAGTGTTACTAATGTTAATATCACAGTGTTACACATGTTAATATCACAGTGTTACAAATGTTAATATAGGTGTGTTACACATGTTAATATCACAGTGTTACACACGTTAATATTGGTGTGTTACACATGTTAATATCACAGTGCTACACATGTTAATATCAGTGCTACACATGTTAATATCAGTGTCACACTTGTTAATATCAGTGTTACATATGTTAATATCACCGTTACTCATGTTAATATCAGTGTGTTATATGTTAATAACAGTGTTAAACATGTTAATATCACAGTTACTCATGTTAATATCAGTGTGTTATATATGTTAATATCAGTGATACACATGTTAGTATCAGTGTTACAGATGTTAATATCACAGTGTTACACATGTTAATATCACAGTGTTACTCATGTTAATATCAGTGTGTTATATATGTTAATGTCAGTGTTACACATGTTAATATCACAGTGCTACACACATTAATATCACAGTGTTACACATGTTAATATCAGTGTCACACTTGTTAATATCAGTGTTACATATGTTAATATCACAGTTACTCATGTTAATATCAGTGTGTTATATGTTAATAACAGTGTTACACGTGTTAATATAAGTGTGTTATATATGTTAATATCACAGTGATACACATGTTAATATCACAGTGTTACACACGTTAATATCACAGTGATACACATGTTAATATCAGTGTTACAGATGTTAATATCACAGTGTTACACATGTTAATATCACAGTGTTACTCATGTTAATATAAGTGTGTTATATATGTTAATGTCAGTGTTATACATGTTAATATCACAGTGTTACACATGATAATATCAGTGTGTTAAACATGTTAATATCACAGTGTTACACATGATAATATAGGTGTGTTACACATGTTAATATCACAGTGATACACATGTTAATATAGGTGTGTTACACATGTTAATATAAGTGTGTTATATATGTTAATATCACAGTGATACACGTTAATATCTGTGTTACACATGTTAATAGCACATTGTTACGCATGTTAATATCACAGTTACACATGTTAATTTCACAGTGTTACACATGTTAATATCAGTGTGTTATATATGTTAATGTCAGTGTTATACATGTTAATATCACTGTTATTAATGATAATATCTGTGTTAAACATGTTAATATCACAGTTTTACACATGTTAATATAGATGTGTTACACATGTTAATATCACAGTGATACACATGTTAATATCAGTGTTACACACGTTAATATCACAGTGCTACACACGCTAATATCAGTGTTACACATGTTAATATCAGTGTCACACATGTTAATATCAGTGTTACACATGTTAGTATCACAGTTACTCATGTTAATATCAGTGTGTTATATGTTAATATCAGTGTTACACATGTTAATATTTCAGTGTTACACATGTTAATATAAGTGTGTTATATATGTTAATATCACAGTGATACACATGTTAATATCAGTGTTACACACATTTATATCACAGTGTTACACATGTTAATATTACAGTGTTACACATGTTAATATTGGTGTGTTACACATGTTAATATCACAGTGTTACACGCGTTAATATCACAGTGTTACACACGTTAATATCACAGTGTTATACATGTTAATATCAGCGTGTTAAACATGTTAATATCACAGCGTTACACACGTTAACATCACAGTGCTACACATGTTAATATCGGTGTGTTACATACGTTAATATCACAAGGTTACACGTTAATATCAGTGTTACACATGATAATATCAGTGTTATATATGTTAATATCAGTGTTATACATGCTAATATCAGTGTTACACATTTTAATATCAGTGTGCTAAACATGTTAATATCAGTGATACACATGTTAATATCACAGTGTTACACATGTTAATATCAGTGTTATATATGTTAATGTCAGTGTTACACACGTTAATATCACAGCGATACACATGTTAATATTGGTGTGTTACACATGTTAATATCACAGTGTTACACATGTTACTATCAGTATTACACATGTTAATATCAGTGTTATATATGTTAATATCAGTGTCACACATGTTAATAGTAGTGTCACCCGTGTTTATATCAGTGTCACACATGTTAAATTCAGTGTTACACATGTTAATATCACAGTATTATACATGTTAATATCAGTGTTACACATGTTAATATCAGTGTGTTATACATATTAATATCAGTGTTATACACGTTAATATCACAGTGTTACACATGTTAATATTGGTGTGTTACACATGTTAATATCACAGTATTTCACATGTTAATATTGGTGTGTTACACATGTTAACATTACAGTTATACACATGTTAATATCACAGTTACACATGTTTATATCACAGTGTTACACACATTAATATCACAGTATTACACTTATTAGTGTTACACATGTTAATATTACAGTGTTACACATGTTACTATCACAGTGTTACACATGTTATTATTAGTTTTACACATGTTAATTTCACAGTGTTACATGTGTTACTTTCACAGTGTTACACATGTTAATATCATAGTGTTACACATGTTAATATTGGTGTGTTATATATGTTAATATCAGTGTTACACACGTTAATATCAGTGTTACACATATTATTTGTGTTACACATGTTAACATCAGTGTTACACATGTTAATATCATAGTGTTACACATGTTAATATCAGTGTGTTATACATGTTAATATCAGTGTTACACACGTTAATATCACAGTATTACACATGTTAATATCAGTGAGTTATATGTTAATATCAGTGTTACACGTTAATATTACAGTGTTACACATTTTAATATAATTGTGTTATATATGTTAATATCACAGTGATACATATGTTAATATCACAGTGTTACACAAGTTAATATCACGGTGTTACACATGTTAATATCACAGTGTTACACATGTTAATATAGGTGTGTTACACACGTTAATATCACAGTGTTACACATGTTAATATCGGTGTGTTAAACTTGTTAATATCACTGTGATACACATGTTAATATCACAGTGTTACACATGTTAATATCAGTGTTACACATGTTAATATCAGTGTTACACATGTTAACCTCAGTGTTACACACATTAATATCAGTGTTACACATGTTAATATCACAGTGTTACACATGTTACTATCACAGTGTTAATATCACAGTGCTACACACATTAATATCGGTGTGTTACACATGTTAATATTGGTGTGTTACACATGTTAATATCAGTGTGATATATGTTTATATCAGTGTTACATATGTTAATATCAGAGTGTTACACATGTTAATAGCACAGTGATACACATGTTAACATCGCAGTGATACACACTTTAATATCAGTGTTACACATGTTAATTTCACAGTGTTACACATGTTAATATCACAGTGTCACACATGTTAATATCATAGTGTTATACATGTTAATATCGGTGTGTTATGTAAGTTAATATCAGTGTTACACATGTTAATATCGGTATTACACATGTTAATATCAGTGTTACACATGTTAATATCAGTGTTACACGTTTTAATATTAGTGTTACACATGTTAATATTAGTGTTACACATTTTAATATAACTGTTATATATGTTAATATCACAGTGATACACATGTTAATATCACAGTGTTACACATGTTAATATCACAGTGTTACATATGTTAATATCGGTGTGTTAAACATGTTAATATCACTGTGATACACATGTTAATATCACAGTGTTACACGTGTTAATATTGGTGTGTCACACATGTTAATATCACAGTGTTACACATGTTAATATCAGTGTTACACATGTTAATATCAGTGTTACACACATTAATATCAGTGTGTTACACATGTTAATATCAGTGTGTTACACATGTTAATATCAGTGTGATATATGTTAGTATCAGTGTTACACATGTTAATAGCACAGTGATACACATGTTAACATCGCAGTGATACACACTTTAATATCAGTGTTACACATGTTATTATCAGTGTTACACATGTTATCAGTGTTACACATGTTAACATCACAGTGTTACACGTGTTAATTTCACAGTGTTACACATGTTAATTTCACAGTGTTACACATGTTAATATCACAGTGTTACACATGTTAATATCATAGTGTTATACATGTTAATATCGGTGTGTTATATAAGTTAATATCAGTGTTACACATGTTAATATCGGTATTACACATTTTAATATCACAGTGTTACACACGTTATTATCAGTGTTACACATGTTAATATCAGTGTTACACGTTTTAATATTAGTGTTACACATGTTAATGTAAGTGTGTTATATATGTTAATATCAGTGTTACACATGTTAAAATCAGTTATATGTTAGTATCAGTGTTACACATGTTAATATCAGAGTGTTACACATGTTATTATCAGTGTTACACATGTTAACATCAGTGTTACACGCGTTAATATCAGTGTTACACATGTTAATTTCACAGTGTTACACATGTTAATATCACAGTGTTACACATGTTAATATCTGTATGTTATATATGTTAATATCAGTGTTACACATGCTAATATCACTGTGTTACCCATATTAATGTCACAATATTAAACATGGGAATATCACTGCATTAAAATGTGAATATTGGTGTCAAACATTGTCACATTGTTAATTTCCTGTTAACGTTAAACCTTATTATCGCAGTCTGTGTGTAAACCACGTTACTATTACTGTGTTAAACATCTTATCATCTCAGTACTCACGTGGGTATTACTGTTTTTAAGTGTTAATATCAGGGTATTATCACGTGATTCTTGCTATGCTGGTGTCAGAGTTTAACCAAAACAGCAACGCCAGTAACTAAGGAGCCAAGAGCTCCTAACTCGGGCAAGCATTCACTTGTCATCCTAACGTTACTGCTCTATCTCTCTGAACCGCACTGTGACCGTTAAATACCAGCGCTCGATATCTCTCCCACCTCAATCCCCTCCCCTGCCCTCCTCCAAACCCAGAGACAGATGGTTACAAACCTTCCACCTTGGTGAGAGTCAGCACCGGACTATTACAGGCGGTGAGAGGCGCGACTCTGGCCGAATGCTTTTTCATCGTGATCCCGGCTCAAGGGCAGACTCCTCGTCTTCTCTACATCTCGCAAGCCAGGGGGAGAGAGAGAGAGACACACAGTCCGCAGGCTTTCGCAGTCACATCCCCCTTCACCGTGTCTCCATGTGTGTGTGTCTCTTGTCCCAGTAAACACACAGTGTGTGTTTGCTGTAATCATAAGGCGTCACATGCTGATCTTCCTTCCCCTTGTAAAAATGCACCGTCTAACAGCAGCAGGGATGACTACTTTCTGCTTGGTGCAATGCTGTTAGCCCTTGCCTTGTCATTCCCCCACCCCCTCTCCCCTCCTGTTTAAAGTCCAGCTCACAGCTGATTGTTCAGCTCCGCAGCTCACCCCTCTCTCAGTAACTGGAGCATGCTGTCCACTTTCTGATACAACCCCAACTCCGCCCCCCCCCCCCCCCCCCAACATTCCCCTGCAGAAATAAATCAGGAACTAACTCACTTGTTTGCATTTTTTATTCTCTCTACCAAGAGAGCTATTTTCTCCAGAGGTAGAGAATGTTTCCACTTGTGGGGGAGTCCAGAACCAGGGGCCATCAATATAAGATAGTCACTAATAAATCCAATTGGGAATTCAGGAGAAATGTCTTTATTCAGAGAGTGGTGCAAATGTGGAACTTGGAACTCGCTACCACAGGGAGTGGTTGAGGTGAATAGCATAGATGCATTTAAGGGGAAGCTAGATAAACACATGAGGGAGAAAGGAATAGAAGGATATGCTGATGGGGTGAGATGAAGAGGGGTGGGAGGAGGCTCGTGTGGAGCATAAACACCAGCATCGACCAGTTGGGCCGAATGGCCTGTTTCTGTGCTGTACATTCGATGTAACCTAACCTGCCCATCAGAAGACTGAGAGGATTGGGTGCCACACTGGTTATACACCCCGTCCGATTTTACAACGGGGAGTAATACTGAGCGGGGCATAAAGCGCCTGATTCTGTGGGATTCCTGCCGGCGAGTTAGGTTAAAGTTGCCCCGTACACATTTCAACAGAAAGGTATTACTGTGGGCTGGGCTCACTCTGGCCTTGGATTCTTCATGGCACGCTCTAGAACTGGTGAACATAGGTCCTATTCTTCACCGGTCTGCAGCAGCGGTGAAGGACTTCACCCACACCATCACTTTTGGGAATGTTCGGAGACGTTAAACCACATCTGCCCTCTCAGGTGGATGTAAAAGATCCCACAGCCACTATTTCACTGTCAAATTTTGTTTAATAACACTCCTGTGAAGTGCCTTGGGATATTTTACTATGTTAAAAGTGATTTATAAATACAAGTTGTTATTGTTGAAGTGTAGTCACTGTTGTAATGTAGGAAACGCGACAGCCAATTTGCGCACAGCAAGGTCCCACAAACAGCAATGAGATAAATGACCATAAAGGACTGCTATGGGACACAAATGGGTGGAAAAGCAATGGGGTGGGGCCAATTTTATTCCCCCAAACCAGCCGGAACTGAAGAGGGAAGCTGGCCGTTGAGCACAGCTCTCTGCGGGAGCCACCCTTTGATGTCGGTTGCTGGTATAAACCCTTTGTGCCGAGTCACTGTGACAGTCTGTGGGCGCGGAGCTTGTGCCCAAACAGCTTCAGAGCAAATTTATTGACGGCTCCGTAACAACACAGCTGCTGTTATTTACACATGCAACGGAAATTCACTGGAAATAAACACAAGACACCTGAACTAGCTCATAGCGAGGCGCAGTATAGAAAGAAGGAAAGGACTTGCGTTTCTCCAGCACCTTTCACGATCTCAGGACGTCCCAAAACACTTTACAGCCAATGAAATACTTCTGAAGTGTAGTCACTGTTATAATGTAGGAAACGCAGCAGCCAATTAGCGCACAGCAAGCTTCGACATACAGCAATGTGATAATGACCAGATAATCTGTTTTCAGTGGTGTTGATTGAGGGATGAATATTGGCCAGGACACCGGGGAGAACTCCCCTGCTCTTCTTCGAAATAGTGCCAAAGGATCTTTTACATCCACCTGTGAGGGCAAACTGGGCCTCAGTTTAACGTCTCAGCTGAACAACGGCACCTCTGACAGTGCAGCTCACCCTCAGTACTGCACTGGAGTGTCAGCCTAGATTGTTATGCTCAAGTCTCTGGAGTGGGTCTTGAATCTTCTAATCTTCTGACCTTCTATCTCAGAGGCGATTGCTACCCACTGAGCCACAGCTGACACTGTGGGCGTTGCTGGCAAGGCCAGCATTTATTGCCCATCCCTAATTGCCCTCGAGAAGGTGGTAGTGAGCCGCCTTCTTGAACCGCTGCAGTCGGTGTGGTGAAGGTACTCCCACAGTGCTGTTAGGGAGGGAGTTCCAGGATTTTGACCCAGCGACGATGAAGGATCGGCGATATACTTCCAAGTCAGGGTGGTGGGTGACTTGGAGGGGAACTTGGAGGTGGTGGTGTTCCCATGCACCTGCTGCCCTTGTCCTTCTAGACGGTAGAGATCATGGGTTTCGAAGGTGCTGTCGTGTGCGCTCAATCAACCAGATCAAGAACACTGCGAAGGAGCAGCATATGGCGGGGGGGAGGGGGGGTGAACTGGAGCTTGTGTGCAGTTGCTTCTCTCTCACAGTTCATCAAACCTGACACAAAGACGAGCTCTTGATGAAAACAATCTGACGTGCAAGACGCACGATGTGCGGTAGACGGTCGACTGATCGCTGCGAATTCCAAAACTGTCTGGGAAGAGAGATTCCCTCCCAGGACCTCAGCCCTTTGACCCCACCCTGGAGCTCTGCCCTTTGACCCCTCCCTACCCCCCAGGATCTCTGCCCTTTTCCTGGGGAGGGAGCAAAGGACCCTCTTATTGTGTGGCTATCATAGCCAGGAAGATCCATTTGGGCTCGGAAGCCCCACTCCTGAGTTGCTGACTTGAGAGTATCAACAAAAAGAAGTCTTGTTGCGCAAAATTAAATCAAAAGCCATGCATTGTTGGCACGGAAGCGTGACAGCTTCAAGCACAGAATTAAAAGGGAAAAACAGCGGCTTGAAACCGGGCAGGATAGAGGCAGGAAATTAAAGAAAATTGGGCAGTATAGTGGCAGGAAATGTAGGGAAATCAGGCAGTGTAGCAGCAGGAAATTTAGGAAAATTGGGCAGTATAGTAGCAGGAAATTAAGGAAAATTGGGCAGTATTGTAGCAGGAAATTAAGGAAAATTGGGCAGTATTGTAGCAGGAAATTAAGGAAAATTGGGCAGTATTGTAGCAGGAAATTAAGGAAAATTGGGCAGTATTGTAGCAGGAAATTAAGGAAAATTGGGCAGTATTGTAGCAGGAAATTAAGGAAAATTGGGCAGTATAGCGGCAGGAAATGTAGGGAAATCAGGCAGTATAGCAACAGGATATTAAGGAAAAGTGGGTGGTATAGCAGTAGGAAATTAAGGAAAATCAGGCTGTATTTAGGGATGGATTTTCCTCTTCAGTGCTTCAAAGTAAAGCCTTGCTTTGGTCGAGCTCATGGAGGAAAATCACCCAACAGTCCCTCCAAAAACAAGATTCACATTGAGATTTTAAAAGTTCGCTAGATTTAGGAGATATGCCTCAGGTTTGGGATGGATAAAAAAATTAATTCTAGGAATTTCCTCAGGGGAGGAGTTGTCCTGATTGGCTGGTGTAACTTCGATGGAAGAATGTTGGAAATCTTTAAAGTTTTTCTGTTAACATTTGACTTTGTAGGCGGCTGCGATCTTGCTGAGATTTGGCTGCAGGTTTGTAAATGGAGGAACTGTAAGTAGAATAATTCAGAAAGGATAAAAAAAACATCTGGGGCACCTTCAGAAGTAACGATCACACTTACCCCCGAGTCAAACTGCTCCTTTAAGTGAGCAATTGTAAACAAAAGCTTTGCCAGGATTTCATTGAAAACATGAGTTCAAAGAACCATCCCTGTTGTGATTAAAACACACCTGAGCAGCCACCTGCTAACTGAATTTAAGCAACTATAAATTATTTTGTTTTATACATTCAAGGTTCTGAAAATTAGAATGGAGAAGGTTAAGGGGGTTTCCTACATTACAACAGTGACTACACTTCAAAATGTACTTCATTGGCTGTAAAACGCTTTGGGACGTCCTGAGGTCGTGAAAGGCGCTATATAAATGTAAATCTTTCTGTAAAGGCTACGAGAGGGTAAATAACTGGCTGGTTGTGTACAGCACAGAAACAGGCCATTCAATCCTACTGGTCTCTACCAGTGTCTAAGCTCCACATGAGCCTCCTCCCACCCTACTTCATCTCACCCTATCAGCATAACCTTCTATTCCTTTCTCCCTCATGTGTTTATCTAGCTTCCCATTAAATCTATCTAAACAATTTGCCTCAACTACTCCCTGTGGTAGCAAGTTCCACATTCTCACCACTCTGAGTAAAGTAGTTTCTCCTGAATTCCCTATTGGATTTATTAGTGACTATCTTATATTTATGGCCCCTAGTTGTGGACTCCCCCACAAGTGGAAACATCTCCTCTCTGTCTACCCTATCAAACCCTTTTATAATCAGGTCACCCCTCAGCCTTCTCTTTTCTAGGGAATCGATAACAAAGGACTTAGAGAAATGAAGGGGGAAGTTAAAGATTTTTTGTGCACAGGGAGAGTGATTAGAAGATGACGCCCTACAAACGGTCAGTGACTACAAAATTGTTCAGAAGGGAATTAGATAAAGGGAGAATATAGAGGAATGTGGGGAACAGGCAGGGAAGTGGGATTAGAGCAGAAGAGGCAGCACCGGCACATACAAGATGGGCTGAATGGGCTCCTCCTGTGCTGTCATTGCTACCACTCCAGGAGCAACGAAAGCTGATTACAGGGGACGCTTTTGCCACAAGACCAACCCCTGTTCTCACTGGACAAGAGACGGTTGAAAGGTGATATGAATTGCATTTTTAGGATTCTAAAAGGGCTCTATAACGTCGACCATGGCAAGCCCATAATCTAGGCTGACACTCCCAGTGCAGTACTGAGGGAGTGCTGCACTGTTGGAGGTGTCGTCTTTCGGATGAGACGTTAAACGTCTGCCCTCTCAGGTGGACATAAAAGATCCCATGACACTATTTGAAGAAGAGCAGGGGAGTTCTCCCCGGTGTCCTGGCCAATATTTATCCCTCAACTAACATTTAAAAACAGATCATCTGGTCATGATTTCAGTGCTGTTTGTGGGAGCTTGCTGTGTGCAAATTAGCTGCCGGGATTCCTACATTACAACAGTGACTACACTTCAAAAGTACTTCATTGTACACTAAAGACAGATCATTCACTGTGAGTTTAATACAGATCAGATCAGAGCCATTGGAACCTGGCACAGGTCCTAGTCATTTAGAAACAATAGGAGCAGGAGTTGGCCATTCGGCCCTTCGAGCATGCTCCACCATTCAATATGATCATGGCTGATCCTCTATCTCAATACCATATTCCCGCTCTCTCCCTATACCCCTTGATGCCTTTTGTGTCGAGAAATCTATCTATCTCCTTCTTAAATATATTCAGTGACTTGGCCTCCACAGCCTTCTGTGGTAGAGAATTCCACAGGTTCACCACCCTCTGAGTAAAGAAATTTCTCCTCATCTCAGTCCTAAATGTCCTATCTCATATCCTGAGACTGTGACCCCTCGTTCTAGACCCCCCAGCCAGGGGAAACATCCTCCCTGCATCCAGTCTGTCTAGCCTTGTCAGAATTTTATACGTTTCAATGAGATCCCCTCTCATTCTTCTAAACTCTAGTGAATACAGGCCTAGTCGACCCAATCTCTCCTCATACGACAGTTCTGCCATCCCAGGAATCAGTCTGGGGAACCTTCGCTGCACTCCCTCTATGGCAAGTATATCCTTTCTTAGGTAAGGAGACCAAAACTGCACACAGTACTCCAGGTGTGGTCTCACCAAGGCCCTGTATAACTGTAGTAAGACATCCTTGCTCCTGTACTCAAATCCTCTTGCATTTCTCTAGGGACGATGGGCCGAATGGCCTCCTTTTGTGTGTATCATTCTATAATGCACGCCAGACTGTAGCATGGCAATAGGACTGGAAATTTGGAATGAGCGATGGTCACCAGATGCAAAGCAGCAAGCACCGCTCATTGACACCTAAAATTAGAGTTAGGGTCCTATGTAGGTCGTAGGATCCTGATTAGCATATTATAATTAGATACCACCCGAAACAGGTAGCACCCTGGGATGCCCGTGTTGCAGCCCCTCCCCCACTGAGAAAATGGTGGCGAGGATGAATGGAGGCAGAACGTGGAGTGGTGAATGTATCTCCGCTATCTGCCATTGTTCCTGCTGGGCGGAGGGTGTTAATATTGACCCCTCCCCTGTGCCCCGCTGGGCGAAGGGTGTTAATATTGACCCCTCCCCTGTGCCCCGCTGGGCGGAGGGTGTTAGACACATAGAAACATAGAAGATAGGAGCAGGAGTAGGCCATTCGGCCCTTCAAGCCTGCTCCGCCATTTAATGAGATCATGGCTGATCATCCAAATTCAGTACCCTGTCCCTGCTTTCTCCCCATATTCCTTGATCCCTTTAGCCTTAAGAAATATATCTAACTCCTTCTTGAATATATTTAATGAATTAGCCTCAACTGCCTTCTGTGGTAGAGAATTCCACAGGTTCACCACTCTCTGGGTGAAGAAATTCCTCTTCATCTCAGTCCTAAATGGCTTACCCCTTATCCTTAGACTGTGATCCCTGGTTCTGGACTCCCCCGCCATCGGGAACATCCTTCCTGCATCTAGTCTGTCTAGACCTGTTAGAATTTTATAAGTTCATGAGATCCCCTCTCATTCTTCTAAACTCTAGCGAATATAAGCCTAATCGACCCAATCTCTCCTCATACGTCATTCCTGCCATCCCAGGTATCAGTCTGGTGAATCTTCGCTGCACTCTCTCCATGGCAAGAACATCCTTCCTCAGATAAGGCGACCAAAACTGCACACAATACTCAAGGTGTGGTCTCACCAAGGCCCTGTACAACTGCAGCAAGACATCCTCGCTCCTGTACTCGAATTCTCTCGCTATGAAGGCCAACATGTCATTTGCCTTCTTAACCGCCTGCTGCACCTGCATGTTTACCTTCAGCGACTGGTGCACAAGGACACCCAGGTCTCGTTGCACTTCCCCTTCTCCCAATCTATTGCCATTCAGATAATAATCTGTCTTCCTGATTTTGCCACCGAAGTGGATAACCTCACATTTATCCTCATTATATTGCATCTGCCATGCATCTGCCCAATCACCCAACCTGTCCAAATCATACTGGAGTTTCTCTGCATCCTCCTCACTGCACACACGCCCACCCAGCTTTGTGTCGTCTGCAAACTTGGAGATATTACATCTAGTTCCCTCGTCTAGATCATTAATATATATTGTGAATAGCTGGGGTCCTAGCACCGATCCCTGCGGTACCCCACTAGTCACTGCCTGCCACTCGGAAAAAGACCCGTTTATTCCAACTCTTTGCTTCCTGTCTGCCAACCAGTTCTCTATCCAAGTCAATACCTTACCCCCAATCCCGTGTGCTTTAACTTTGCACGCTAATCTCTTATGTGGGACCTTATCGAAAGCCTTCTGAAAGTCCAAATACACCACATCCACTGGTTCTCCCTTATCTATTCTACCAGTTACATCCTCAAAAAATTCCAGTAGATTAGTCAAGCATGATTTACCTTTTGTAAATCCATGTTGACTTTGTCCAATCCTGTCACTGTTTTCCAAGTGCTCTGCTATTACATCTTTTATAATGGACTCTAGCATTTTCCCCACTACCGATGTCAGACTTACCGGTCTAAAATTCTCATTTTCTCTCTACCACCTTTTTTAAATAGTGGGGTTACATTAGCTACCCTCCAATCCATGGGAACTGTTCCAGAGTTAATATTGGCCCCTCCCCTGTGCCCCGCTGGGCGAAGGGTGTTAATATTGACCCCTCCCCCGTGCCCCGCTGGGCAGAGGGTGTTAATATTGACCCCTCCCCCATGCCCCGCTGGGCGAAGGGTGTTAATATTGACCCCTCCCCCATGCCCTGCTGGGCAGAGGGTGTTAATATTGACCCCTCCCCCGTGCCCCGCTGGTGGAGCCTGAGTCCAGTGACGGGCGCCGATCAAGCAAGCTGCTCTCTCCCACTGTGGTGTCGGTTTTCCTGGATGTTGTTGGAGCTGCACCCCATCCAAGGCAGTGGTGAGCGTTCCATCGCACCCCTGCCTGGAGGCTTTGAGGGGTCAAGTGGTGAGTCATTGGTTACAGAGCAACTGCTCTTGTAGCCACAATGTTGATATGATCCACTGTAGCTACTGCTGAAACCCTCATCCAGGCCTTTGTTACCTCCAGACTCGACTATTCCAACACACTCCTGCCCGGCCTCCCATCTTCCACCCTCTTTAAACTTGAGCTCATCCAAAACTCTGCTGCCCGTGTCCTAACTCGCACCAAATCCCGTTCACCCATCACCCCTGTGCTCACTGACCGACACCAGCTCCCTGTCCAGCAACACCTCGATGTTAAAATTCTCATCCTCATGTTCAAATCCCTCTATGGCCTCGCCCCTCCCTGTCTCTATAACCTCCTCCAGCCCTACAACCCTCCCAAGATCTCTGTGTTCCTCCAACTCTGGCTTCTTCAGCATCCCCAATTTTAATCACTCCACCTTTGGCGGCCGTACCTTCCTCTGGAATTCCCTCCCTAAACCTCTCCTCCTCTCTCTCCTCCTTTAAGGTCTCTTTGACTAAGCTTTTGGTCATCTGCCCTAATTTCTCCTTGTGTGGCTCGCTGTCAAATTTTGTTTGATAACGCTCCTGTGAAGCGCCCCTGGGTCATTTCACTACATTAAAGGTGCTGTATAAAAGCAAGTTGTCATTAACTCAACATGCCGTCAGCAGAACAGCTTTAAATGCAACAGGAGGTCTCGCCCCTTCACCCCAACCTCAAAATATTTAAATGAGCTGACCTCACCTCAGTGGGCAAGGTGGGGGAGGGGCCGTTGCCCCTAAAGGCGGGCGCAGCGACTCTCTCCCCATTCTCAGCCCCGATCACGCTGTTGTCTTACCGTTTACACTGAGGCTTTGAGTCATGTTGAGTGACAGCCCTCTGGTGTCACTAAGTTGCAATTGTAGAGGTTCCAACAAGGAGTTCTGTGCCCCTGTGCAGCAGAACCCATGACTGGGCCAGAGCACCTGTGCATCAGTGGGGGCCGGAAATGCCATATGGGAGCATCGTGTGAGGGGAGAATCTCCCAGCGATAAACGTGGGCATCTTGTGCACTGAGCACATCCCACCTCTCTGCCTTATTCTGCTCGGTTTCAGTGCCAGCCCAAGGAATCACCAGACTGCACATTATCTACAAGAAAACTAAAAAGACATTTGGAAAAATAAAACGAAGCCAGCAGCCAGAGGCACTGGCATTTATTTTCTAGGCTGTTTTTCAAAGCCCAAGAGCCGATATAAAGGATAATTAAAGGTAGGACTTGCATTTATACATAGAATTGTTGTGGCTGCCGCGAAACACGAATTAAGGCCGAGTCCATGTGTGGAACACAAAGCTTTTAATCACATCTGCCTGGTAAAATGGCTGCTAACCAACTGCCTGAAAACTCTGAGGCCACGCCCACTCCTTTTCTCCTGCCTTAAAGGCAAGGTGCCTTAAAGGCAAGGTGCCCGATTTATTGTCCACGGACGGAAAAGTGGATTGCGCCCGTTTAGGTGGCGATCCGCCACACAGCTCTCCCCAGAATCCGCTTAGGAGGTGTGGACAAGACGGTGCGGCAGTCTGATGGGCCGGCCGGAGCGGCTCTTGTAGGACGCCGGTGGACGTGGAACGGCCGGGCGTGGAGCAGCCGGGTGAACCGGCTTGAGGGCAGGTCGGCCGCGTGGCGGTGGACGAGCTACAGGGACCTGCTCACCGGGCTCCGAGTGTGCTGGCTTGAGTCGATCAACCGACACTTTTTCGGTCCTGTCGCCCACTTGCAGGGTGAAAAATTTGTCCCCAGCCTGTAGCACCTTGTAGGGCCCGTCGTACGGGGGTTGAAGGGGTCCGCGGTGGGTGTCGTGCCGGACGAAAACAAACCGTGCCTGGTGCAGGCTTAGTGGGACGTGTGAGGTGGATTCGCCGTGTCGGGCAATGGGCACCGGGGCGAACTGTAGCGCCGGTGAGGTGAAGTCGTGGCGTTGCTGGTCGGCTGACCAGGGTGTCGTGGCAGTGGGCAGGAACTCGCCGGGTACGCGCAGCGGCTGATCGTACACGAGCTCTGCTGCCGATGCGTGGAGGTCTTCTTTAACCGCGGTGCGCAGGCCGAGGAGGACCCACGGAAGTCGGTCGGTCCAGGCGCCGTCCTGGAGGCTGGCTCGAAGAGATGCCTTCAAGGATCTGTGGAACCGCTCACACAGTCCGTTGGCTTGGGGGTGGTACGCTGTGGTGCGGTGAATGGTCACCCCGAGATTGCGTGCGACGGCGGTCCAGAGTTCAGAGGTAAATTGCGGACCTCTGTCCGATGTCATGTCGGAGGGAACGCCGAACCGTGCGACCCAGGTGCTGACGAAGGCTCTGGCAATGTTGGCGGTGGTGGTAGAGGTCAGTGGAATTGCCTCGGGCCAGCGCGTGGTGCGGTCAACGATCGTCAGCAAGTGCGTGTGGCCTTGCGACGGCGGCAGGGGCCCGACGATGTCCACGTGGATGTGGTCGAATCTCCGCGAGGGTACAGGTAAACTCCTCGAGGGGTGCTTTCGTGTGTTGCTGCACCTTGGCCCGTTGGCAGGCTAGGCAGGAGTTGGCCCAAGTACGCACATCTTTGCGAAGGCCGCGCCAGACAAAGCGGTTGGCTACCAATTTGATGGATGCACGGGCGCCGGGGTGGGAGAGGTTGTGGAGAATGTCGAATACTCGGTGGCGCCAGGACGCTGGGACGACGGGCCGAGGTTGACATAGGGATATGTCGCACTTGACCGTGACTGCGGTCGGGCCACAGGCGACGTCGGCCAGGCGTAGCCCTGGTAGGTTGGTAGGTGCGGAGAGCAGATCAGGGTCGGTGATCTGGTCTGCTGCGAGTTGAGCGTAGTCGACTGCCAGGTGTGCGGCGTGGATGGCGGGGCGGGAGAGGCAGTCGGCTACCACATTGTCTCGGCCGGAGACGTGTTGGATGTCCGTGGTGAACTCGGACACTGCCGCGAGCTGGCGCTGCTGCCTGGCGGACCAGGGGTCGGTTATCTTTGCCATTGCGAATGTCAGGGGCTTGTGGTCGACAAACGCAGTGAAGGGGTGGCCCTCCAGCAAAAACCGAAAATGGCGGACCGCCAAGAACAGCGCGAGGAGCTCGCGGTCGAAGGTGCTGTACTTGACCTCCAGGGGGCACAGTTGGCGGCTGAAGAAGGCAAGTGGTTGCCAGGCGCCGTCGACCCACTGCTCATACACGGCGCCGACCGCATGGTCGGAGGCGTCCGTGGTGAGCGCTACCCTGGCATTGGGCCGTGGGTGCGCGAGCAGGGTGGCGTTGGCGAGCGCGGTCTTGGTGGAGTCGAAGGCGGCTGACGCGTCTGCTGTCCATTCGACCGCCATCTTGCCGCTCCTGCCCCGGAGGGCTTCATACAGGGGCCTCATGAGGGACGCCGCTTTGGGGATGAAGCGGTTGTAGAAATTCACCATCCCGAGGAACTCCTGGAGGCCTTTGATGGTGGTGGGGCGGGGAAATTGTTGGACGGCCTGCACCTTGGTGGGCAGGGGAATGGCCCCAGCATGGGTGATGTGGTGGCTGAGGAAGTCGATCTTGTCCAGGCCGAACTGGCATTTGGCTGGGCTGAGGATGAGCCCGTGGTCGCTGAGGCACTCGAACAGGATGCGAAGGTCTTCTAGGTGTTACTGCTTGGAGGAACTGGCTACCAGGATGTCAACCAGGTAGACGAACAGGAACTTCAGGTCCCGAAGGACCGAGTCCATGAGCCGTTGGAATGCCTGGGCCGCGATTTTGAGGCCGAAGGGCATCCGCAGGAACTCGAAAAGGCCGAAGGGGGTGATTACGGCCGTCTTGGGGACGTCCGCGGGGTGGACGGGGACTTGGTGGTAGCCGCGCACCAGGTCGACCTTGGAAAAGACTGAGCGGCCGGCCAGTCTAGCCGAGAAGTCCTGGATGTGCGGCACGGGGTACCGATCAGGGGTGGTGGCGTCGTTGAGGCGGCGGTAATCCCCGCAGGGGCGCCAACCCCCGCCTGGTTTGGGGGCGATGTGGAGTGGGGAGGCCCAGGGACTGTTGGAGCGGCGGATGATGCCGAGCTGTTCCATGGTGGCAAACTCGGTCCGCGCGATCTCCAGTTTGGCCGGGTCCAGCCTGCGGGCGTGGGCGTACACTGGGGGGGCCTGTGGTGGGGATGAAGTGTTCCACCCCGTGTTTGGCGGCCTCCGCGGAGAAGGTCGGATTGGTAAGGGCCGGGAATTCGGCCAGGAGTGCCGAGTAGTCATCCGTGGCCCAGGCGTGGCACTGTGACGCCATGTCGGCGGGTTGACGGGGGGCCATGGCGCCCAGGATGGGGGACATGGTGTTCATGTCCACGAGGCGGTGTCGAGGGATGTCTACCAGTAGGCCGTGGGCGCACAGGAAATCTGCGCCGATGAGAGGGGAGAGCACCTTGGCAGTGATGAACTCCCATCGGTAGCGGCGACCAGCGAGGTCGAGGGTGACTGTGCGGGTACCGTACGTCCGGATGTCCGAGCCGTTAGCAGCAGCCAGCGCCGGTCCTCGTTTGCCCTTTTGGATGTCGAGGGAGGAGGCCGGGATGATGCTGTGCTGAGCTCCAGTGTCGCACAGGAACCGGCGGCCGGTTTTGTCATCCGTGACGTACAGCAGGGAGCCCGCGTGGCCCACGGCCATCGCGGGGGCTGGTACGGGGGCGGACTTGAAAGAGCAGGGAGGTGTGCACCGTTGTGCCCTGGTGCCGAACCGTGCGTGGTAGTAACAGTGGCCCGGGTTAGTGGGGCGCGAAGGCCCCGTGAGCCCGGTGGCTGGGCCTTGTGGCCGCGTGGTGGCCGGTGAGGGGCGCGCCCAGGCAGTGGCTGCCAGGTCCGGAGTGACGTCGCGGCTGGAGTGAGCGGACAGCAGTTTGTCGGCCTCATCGGCCAGGGCTTCCAGGTCCGTGAGGCCGGACACCACGATCGCTGGGCGGATGCTGAGAGGTAGCTGGCGGATTAACAGTGTGCGGAAGAGGGATCCGGGTGGGCTCTCGTCGGTGAGGGAGAGCATGTGGGAGAGGAGGTCTGATGGTGAGGCATCACCGAGGCCTGGAAGGTCGAGGAGGTGGCAGTTTCGCTGGTATGCTGAGGCCGTAAATTTTTTAAGGAGCGCGGCCTTAAGATATGCATACTTGCCCTCCTCTGGTGGGTTCTGTAGCGCTGTCCAGACCTTTGTAACTGTGGAGCTACCGAGTGATGTGACGAGATAGTCATACTTCGTCCCATCTGTGGTGATGTTTCGCAGCCGGAAACGCGACTCGGCTTGGAGGAACCAGGCTTCGGGCTGGTTTTCCCAAAACTCCGGCAGTTTCACGGAAACTGCGTTTGTGTCCGCCATTGCAGTGCTCGGAATACGTTCTGAGTGTCGGGGTCACCAATGTTGTGGCTGCCGCGAAACACGAATTAAGGCCGAGTCCATGTGTGGAACACAAAGCTTTTATTTACATCTGCCTGGTAAAATGGCTGCTAACAAAACTCATCTGAAAACTCTGAGGCCACGCCCACTCCTTTTCTCCTGCCTTAAAGGCAAGGTGCCTTAAAGGCAAGGTACCCGATTTATTGTCCACGGACGGAAAAGTGGATTGCGCCCGTTCAGGTGGCGATCCGCCACAGAATGACAGAATTTACAGCACAGAAACAGGCCGTTCGGCCCAACTGGTCCAAGCCAATGTTCATGCTCCACATGAGCCTCCTCCCACCCCTCTTCATCTCACCCCATCAACATATCCTTCTATTCCTTTCTCCCTCATGTGTTTATCTAGCTTCTCCTTAAATGCATCTGTGCTATTCACCTCAACTACTCCTTATGGTAGCGAGTTCCACATTCTCACCACTCTCTGGGTAAAGAAGTCTCTCCTGAATTCCCTGTTGGATTTATTAGTGACTATCTTATATTGATGGCCACTAGTTTTGGACTCCCCCACAGGTGGAAGCATCTTGTTCTGGATTCCCCCATCAGAAGGGATAGTTTCTCTGTATCGACTCTATTGAATCCCTTAATCAATTTAAACACCTCGATCTGATCATCCCCATAACCTGCTTGGCAAATAGTGGGGGTGGGTGAGCGATGCTGTCCATAGTTGAATTTCTAATGTGTGCTCCGGTCTCGCACAGACCAGCGCGCAGGACGCTAGGTAGTAAAACGTACCCCGATGCAGCCTCTGTGGCCTCGCAGTGTTGTTGCAATGAGAAGCTGAACAGGATGTGTACATGGCCAGCTCTATCAGACAGGGGAGGGCGAGTGGAGGGGTTGTCGCAGCTATTTTCCACTTCAGAAGCCGTCCTGTTCCTGTACGAAGTGTGAATCGCACTTACTCAGCCGACAGTGGGACAAGGGCGTTGTTCAAAAGCCTGAGGGGTGTCACGTTCAAAAATAGACCTGCAGCGCTCTCTGCTGGATGAGTCAATCAATGCAGCTAGGTGTACTCGGAGGACGATATCGCGCCTTTCATGACCTCAGCACATCCGAAAGCATTTTACAGCCAGTGAAGTACTTTTGATGTGTTGTCACTGTTGTAATGTAGGAAACGCGGCAACCAATTTGCACACAGCAAACTCCCACTAACACCAAAGTGATAATGAATAGATAATCAATATTTAGATGTTGGTTGAGGGATAAATATTGGCCGGGACACCAGGAATAACTCTTCGAAATAGTGGCAGTGGAATGTTTAATATCCACCTGAGAGGGCAGCCTTGGTTGAACGTCTCATCTGAAAGACGGCACCTCCGACTGTATAGCGCTTTGGGACCTTCTGAGGTCATGAAAGGCGCTATAGAAATGCAAACTCTTTCTCTTTTTCTCTCTCTCTCTGTATGCAAGCTTTCTGGAATTAAACCCGTGCCTGGGATTAACATTTTTATTGTGATGTCGCTGAGTTTAGGTGGGATGTTTGCCATCTTCTTTCTACTTGTTTTCAAGAGATGGAAAGATCCTGGCTATTCGAGCAAGGCGTGCAGGCTAACGTTAATAATCCAATTTATTTACCAGCAGAGTATTACACCGAAGCAAGAATGTACAGCAAGTGACTGAAAGTACAAAACAACAGTAAAGAATCCGTCCCAGAAGATTTAATATCTTCTTGTCAGTTTGATAAGTAACAGGACCATCACAGTACAAAACTGGACATGAATGGAATGCATTTCATAGCTTTGAAGCGTCACTGAAACTAACGACATCTTCCACAGGCCATTCTAGTACATGTAATCTGGGCAGTGTAGTGGTTATGTCACTAGACTAGTAATCCAGAAGCCTGGACTAATAAATCAGACAGAAAGTGAGTTCAAATCCCACTGTGGCAGATTAAGAATATTAATTTAGTTTAAAAAAAAAAGCTGGTATTAGAAGCTGTTGGATTGCTGTACAAACCCTACTGGTTCAGTAATGTCCCTTTAAGGAAGGAAACCTTAAGGGCCCACCACCACCTTCTCAGGGCAACTAGGGATGAGCAATAAATGTCGGCCTTGCCAGCGACGCCCACATCACGAGAATGAATAAAGAGAACAACCTATTCACGGAACTTGAATAAATAAACAATCAGTGCTGTTGGATCTAACAGTTGGAGCAGGTTGAAAATGACAGTGGATTTGTCGACGGAATCGAGTGGAGAAACACTCCTAGACTTGGCTCTAACTGCCGGGGAAAACGTAGCAAGGGCGTTAGGCCCGCGACTTCCCGATGCCAGCTGAGAATCCCCACTGGCACCTCGACTGACCCACTTATTGGCCCAGAAATTGATCCGGCTGCGCGAGAGTACGCACAGTGTACACTCGCGCAGCCAGACTTCAATTGCCGGTTTTCAGCATGCACTGCGCATGCACTGAAAACCGGCAATTGATGGAAGTGAAAGGGGGCGGGTCCTCAGTGCACCGCGTGCGCGCTACAGGCTGCGCGCACGCAGTGCACTTCATCGCTTGCGCACGCAGGTAAGTATTGAAGATTCTGGAAAAGTAAAAAGCAGGCGCAGGAGCCTCTTTTAACCAGGTAAGTACATAATTAAGTAGTATTTAGAATTTTTTTTTACAGGTAAATCTTTAGTAGCGACTTTAAAGACAGGTAAGTTTATTTTTATAACATTTTAAAAGATTTAAAATTTTTTCAAAAATTTATTTTTTTGTTTAAAAAGGTTAATTTATTTAATTACACTTATTTTAATAATGTGATGGGTTTTTTTTTTAATTTAATGGAGGTTTAGCTCTTCTTTTGGGGGCTTGTTGTATTCCTAGTTTTCACAGCAGTTCAATGGCCGCTGTGAATTCTATGAATGAGAGCTTGGTGTGCTGCCATTGGCTGTAACTCAGTCACGTGATCCCACAGTGCACTCGAACTAACTCCGCACTGTGGGATCACGATGCACTCGCAGCTGATGGCTGGGACATGAAGTTCCAGCGAGCTGGGACTGAAAAAGCCAAGGCGCAGTGAGACATCGCGGGAAGGGCTTACCCTCGCACGAACCCTCACACTGCAATTTCTGGGCCATTGAGTTTGTACCTTTAGAGGGGCAAGTGCCACTGTGCACCTGGTGGTGGCGCTGTGGCGACACACAAGCTGCTCCCGTGGTCTTCACCTCAACGTACCTTGGGAGGGAACTTTACAAAGTTGCAGGTTTGAAATTGCGCTCCTTCCCGTTGCCCACGCAGGCGCAGGGAATCTTGAATGTCAATGAGGCTTCTACTTGTGCCTATGCGGGGGAGCGGTGCAGGAGCCTCATGCTGCGTCTCCGTGGCGCCAGTCTCATTAAAATAAGCGTTGGGGGAGTGTACAAGCCTCACCAGAAGTGACTTGCATTTCTATAGTGCCTTACACGACCTCCTGACATCCCAAAGTGCTTTACAGTCAATGAAGTACTATTGAAGTGTAGTCACTGTTGTAATGTGGGAAACGCAGCAGCCAATTTGCGCACAGCAAGCTCCCACAAACAGCAATGTGATAATGACCAGATAATCTGTTTTAACGATGTTGGTTGAAGGATAAATATTGGCCAGCACACCGGGGACAATTCCCCTGCTCTTCTTCAAAATAGTGCCATGGGATCTTTTACATCCACCTGAGATGGCAGATGGGGGCCTCGGTTTAACGCCTCACCTGAAAGATGGCACCTCCGACAGTGCAGCACTCCCTCAACCTTATCCCTCAATTAACAGCATGAGAAAACAGATTATCTGGTCATTATCACATTGCCGTTTGTGGGATCTTGCTGTGCACAAATTGGCTGCTGCGTTTCCTACATTACAACAGTGACTACACTTCAAAGGTACTTCATTGGCTGTAAAACGCTTTGGGATGTCCTGAGGTGGTGAAAGGTGCTGTATAAATGCAAGTTCTTCCCTTTCCTTGTCCAACAGTGAGTGAGTGACTGATTCCTGAGGCCTGTTGGAGCTCAGCAATTGGGCATCGTGCTTCCCTGGACAGGAATGCAAGAACTGGCAGCATGCTGGTGAGGGAGCCTTTAATGGGCCTACCCACCATCCAGGCAAGAGTTCTAGGCAAAGAGCGTATGAAGACCATTCAAACATAGAAACATAGAAGATAGGAGCAGGAGTAGGCCATTCGGCCCCTCGAGCCTGCTCCGCCATTCAATGAGATCATGGCTGATCATCCAAACTCAGTACCCTGTCCCTGCCTTCTCCCCATATCCCTTGATACCTTTAGCCTTAAGAAATATATCTAACTCATTCTTGAATATATTTACTGACTTGGCCTCAACTGCCTTCTGTGGTAGAGAATTCCACAGGTTCACCACTCTCTGGGTGAAGAAATTCCTCCTCTTCTCTGTCCGAAATGGCTTACCCCTTATCTTTAGACTGTGACCTCTTGTTCTGGACTCACCCGCCATCGGGAACATCCTTCCTGCATCCAGTCTGTCTAGCCCTGTTAGAATTTTATAAGTTTTAATGAGATCTCCTCTCATTCTTCTAAACTCCAGCGAGTATAAGCCCAATCGACCCAATCTCTCCTCATAAGTCATTCCTGCCATCCCAGGTGTCAGTCTGGTGAATCTTCGCTGCAAACCCTCCATGGCAAGAACATCCTTCCTCAGATAAGGCGACCAAAACTGCACACAATACTCAAGGTGTGGTCTCACCAAGGCCCTGTACAGCTGCAGCAAGACATCCTTGTTCCTGTACTCAAACCCTCTCGCTACGAAGGCCAACATAACATTTGCCTTCTTAAGCGCCTGCTGTACCTGCATGCTTACCTTCAGCGACTGGTGCACAAGGACACCCAGGTCTCGTTGCACTTCCCCTTCTGCCAATCTACTGCCGTTCAGATAACAATCTGCCTTTCTGTTTTTGCCACCAAAGTGGATAACCTCGCATTTATCCACATTATACTGCATCTGCCATGCTTCTGCCCAATCACCCAACCCGTCCAAATCATACTGGAGTTTCTCGGCATCCTCCTTGCAGCACACACGCCCACCCAGCTTTGTGTCATCTGCAAACTTGGAGATATTACATCTAGTTCCCTCGTCTAGATCATTAATATATATAGTGAATAGCTGGGGTCCTAGGACCGATCCCTGCGGAACCCCACTAGGCACTGCCTGCCACTCGGAAAAAGACCCGTTTATTCCAACTCTTTGCTTCCTGTCTGCCAACCAGTTCTCTATCCAAGTCAATACCTTGCCCCCAATCCTATGTGCCTTAACTTTACACGCTAATCTCTTATGCAGGACCTTATCGAAAGCCTTCTGAAAGTCCAAATACACCACATCCACTGGTTCTCCCTTATCTATTCGATCAGTTACATCCTCAAAAAATTCCAGTAGATTAGTCAAGCACGATTTACCTTTTGTAAATCCATGTTGACTTTGTCCAATCCTGTCACTGTTTTCCAAGTGCTTAGCTATTATATCTTTTATAATTTTCCCCACAACCGATGTCAGGCTTACCGGTCTATAATTCCCCGTTTTTTCTTTACCACCTTTTTTGAACAGTGGGGTAACATTAGCTACCCTCCAATCCATGGGAACTGTTCCAGAGTCTATAGAATTTTGGAAGATGACCAGCAATGCATCTACTATTTCTAGGGCCACTTCCTTAAGTACCCTAGGATGTAGATTATCAGGCCCTGGGGATTTATCGGCCTTTAATGCCGTCAATTTCCCTAACACCATTTCCCTACAAATACTGATTTCATTCAGTTCCTCCCTCTCATTAGACCCTATGTTCCCCGACATCTCTGGGAGGTTATTTGCGTTCTCCTTTGTGAAGACAGAGCCAAAGTATGTATTTAATTGGTTTGCCATTTCTTTGTTCCCCATTATAAATTGCCCTGATTCTGACTGCAAGGGACTTCACCAATCTTTTTCTCTTCACATATTTATAAAAGCTTTTACAGTCAGTTTTTATGTTCCCTGCAAGCTTACGCTCGTACTCTATTTTCCCCCTCTTAATTAATCCCTTTGTCCTCCTTTGCTGAATCCTAAACTGCTCCCAATCCTCAGGTTTACTGCTTTTTCTGGCCAATTTATATGTCCTCTCCTTGGATCTTATGCTATCCCTGATTTCCCTTGTCAGCCATGTTTGAGTCACCTTTTTTGTTTTATTTTTATGCCAGACAGGGATGAACAAATTCTGTAGTTCATCCATGCGGTCTTTGAATGTTTGCCATTGCCTATCCATCGTCAACCCTTTGAGTAACATTCCCAAATCTATCCTATCCAACTCGCGCCTCATGACCCTAGTCTCTGAGTCAACTATTTCATTCTCCATCTTAATGAAGAATTCGATCATCTTGGGCCGAAAATTGATCCCGGGACGCGAGAGTACGCACTGCGTACTCTCGCGTATTCTCTCTCCAATTGCCGGTTTTCTGCATGCCCTGCGCATGCGCTGAAAACCGGCAATTGCTCTTCTGAAAAGGGGGCGGGGCCTGGGTGCATTGCGTGCGCGCTACAGGCTGCGCGCACGCTGTGCACTTCATGCTTTGGACGCGCAGGTAAGTAGGGAAGATTTTGGAAATGTAAAAAGGAGGAGTAAGACCCGCTTTTAAGAAGGTAAGTAGTGAATTAAGTATTTTTTTGAATTTTTTTTTACAGGTATATCTTTTTTAGAGACTTTAAAGACAGGTAAGTTTATTTTTATAACTTTTTAAAAGATTTTAAATTTTTTCAAAAATTTAATTTTTTATTTAAAATCGTTAATTTAATTAACTATACTTATTTTATTAATGTGATGGTTTTTTTTTTAAATTTAATTGAGGTTTAGCTGTTATTTTGGGGGGGTGTAAGATTCATAGATTTCACAGCCATGCAGTGAGACTTATGAATGGAAGATGGTGTGCTGCCATTGGCTCTAACTGAGTCACGTGATCCCACAGCTCGCACGAATTCACTACGCCGCTGGGATACGCAAGCCCAGCACAGCTGATGTCTGGAACATCAAGTTCGTGCGAGCTGGATCTGAAAAAGCATAAGCGAGGTGAGACATCGCGGGGAAGGCTTACCCCCGCGGGAACAGAGCGAGATCAATTTCTGGGCCATTATGATCGCTCCGCCCCAAGGGGCCCCGCACAACAAGATTGCTAATTAATCCTTTCTCGTTACATAATACCAAGTCTAAAATGGCTTGGTCTCTAGTTGGTTCCTCGACATATTGTTCCAGGAAACCATCCCGTATACACTCCAGGAATTCCTCCTCCACAGTATTGTTACTAATTTGGTTAGCCCAATCTATATGTAGATTAAAGTCACCCATGATAACTGCTGTGCCCTTATTGCACGCATCTCTAATTTCCTGTTTAATGCCATCCCCAACCTCAGCATTACTGTTTGGGGGTCTGTATACCACTCCCACTCCCACTCACGTTTTCTGCCCCATGGTATTTCTCAGTTCTACCCATACGGATTCCACATCATCAGAGCTGATATCCTTCCTTACAATTGTGTTAATCCCCTCTTTAACCAGCAATGCTACCCCACCTCCTTTTCCTTTTTGACTGTCTTTCCTGAATATCGAATACCCCTGGATGTTGAATTCCCAGCCTTGGTCACCCTGGAGCCATGTCTCCGTAATTCCAATCATTTACCTCTATTTGCGCAGCTAATTCATCCACCTTATTACGAATGCTCCTCGCATTAAGACATAAAGCCTTCAGGCTTGTTTTTTTAACACTCTTAGAGCTTTTAGAATTATTATTTACTGTGGCCATGTTTGATTTAAACTCTTGATTTCTCTGACTGTCACCTTTGCTTTTCTTCTTCCTGTCTTTTGCTTCTATCCTTGTTTCCCTTTCCTCTGTCTCCCTGCTCAGGTTCCCAACCCCCTGCCATTTTAGTTTAAACCCTCCCCCAGAGCACTAGCAAACACTCCCCCTAGGACATCGGTCCTGGCCCTGCCCAGGTTGAAACCGTCCAGTTTGTACTGGTCCCACCTCCCCCTTGTCAATGTCCCAGGAATTTGAATCCCTCCCCCTTGCACCATTCCTCTAGCCACGTATTCAGTGTTCAATATGTGGCCGTTTACTGTAGAATGTAACTACTGCAAAAATATTATCTGTTACTGCTACTGTTCACTTGTTCGTTTATTCTTTATAAATTAATTTAGCAGGCAAATCAAGGTCTCATATAGTGTTATTCGGCAGCTTTTAAGTCTCGGCCGTGGCTCAGTTGGTAACTCTCTCGCCTCTGAGTCAGAAAGTCGTGGGTTTAAATCCCACTCCAGAAACTTGAGCACATGATCTAGGCTGACACTCCAGTGCAGTGCTGAGGGAGTGCTGCACCATCAGAGGTGCTGTCTTTCAGATGAGACATTAAACCGAGGCCCCGTCTGCTCTCTCAGGTGGATGTAAAAGATGCCACAACAAGGAAGTTCTGCTAAACCTTTATAAACCACTGGGTTAGGCCTCAGCTGGAGTATTATGTTCAATTCTGGGCACCACACTTTAGGAAGGATGGCATGGCCTTGGAGAGGGTGCAGAAGAGAATTACTAGAATGGTACCAGGGATGAGGGATTTCAGTTATGCGGAGAGACTGGAGAAGCTGGGGTTGTTCTTCTTAGAGCAGAGAAGGTTAAGGGGAGATTTAATAGAGGTTTTCAAAATCATGTTGGTTTTTGATAGAGTAGATAGGGAGACACTGTTTCCAGAGGACACAGATTTAAGGTAATTGGCAAAAAAATCAGAGGTGAGATCAGGAGAATTGTTTTTACACAGTGAGTTATGATCTGGAATGCGCTGCCTGAAAAGGCGGTGGAAGTAGATTCAATAATAACTTTCAAAAGGGAATTGGATAAATACTGGAAAAGGAGAAATTTGCAGTGCTCTGGGGAAGGAGCAGGGGAGTGTGGGACTGATTGGAGAGCTCCTTCAAAGAGCCGGCACGATGGGCTGAAAGGACTCCTTCTGTGCTGGAAGACTCGATAGCTTAGAAATTGGGCCAGGAAGTTTGCGACTGGAAGTGAGCCACCTGCCATTTTGGGCAAGGACGAACGAGGCGTCTTCCACCAGTGAATGAAGTAGGCGTTAGACCTTTGATATCCAACTTCAACATTGGTTTGACCGAGGCGGCCGGATCCATCAAGGGGAAACCAACCTTGCGAAAAACACGGTACTCACCTGTGAACCACCCTCCCGCTCACAGTCACTCCCTCCCTCCCCAAACCACCCTCCCGCTCACAGTCACTCCCTCCCTCCCCAAACCACCCTCCCGCTCAGTGTCACTCCCTCCCTCCCCAAACCATCGTCCCACTCAGTGTCACTCCCTCCCACCCCAAACCATCCTCCCGCTCACAGTCACTCCCTCCCTCCCCAAACCACCCTCCCACTCAGTGTCACTCCCTCCCACCACAAACCACCCTCCCGCTCACAGTCTCTCCCTCCCTCCCCAAACCACCCTCCCGCTCACAGTCACTCCCTCCCTCCCCAAACCATCCTCCCGCTCAGTGTCACTCCCTCCCTCCCCAAATCACCCTCCCGCTCAGTGTCACTCCCTCCCTCCACAAAACACCCTCCCGCTCACAGTCACTCCCTCCCACCCCAAACCACCCTCCCGCTCACAGTCACTTCCTCCTTCCCCAAACCACCCTCCCGCTCAGTGTCACTCCCTCCCTCCCCAAACCACCCTCCCACTCACAGTCACTCCCTCCCTCCCCAAACCATCCTCCCGCTCACAGTCACTCCCTCCCACCCCAAACCACCCTCCCGCTCAGAGTCACTCGCTCCCTCCCCAAACCACCCTCTCACTCACAGTCACTCCCTCCCCAAACCACTTCCCGCTCACAGTCACTCCCTCCCTCCCCAAACCACCCTCCCGCTCAGTGTCACTCCCTCCCACCCCAAACCACCCTCCCGCTCAGAGTCACTCCCTCCCTCCCCAAACCACCCTCCCACTCACAGTCACTCCCTCCCCAAATCACCCTCCCGCTCACAGTCACTCCCTCCCACCCCAAACCACCCTCCCGCTCACAGTCACTCCCTCCCTCCCCAAACCACCCTCCCGCTCACAGTCACTCCCTCCCTCCTCAAACCACCCTCCCACTCACAGTCAAACCCTCCCTCCCCAAACCACCCTCCCGCTCAGTGTCACTGCCTCCCCAAACCATCCTCCCGCTCACAGTCACTCCCACCCTCCCCAAACCACCCTCCCGCTCAGTGTCACTCCCTCCCTCCCCAAACCACCCTCCCGCTCAGTGTCACTCCCTCCCACCCCAAACCATCCTCCCGCTCACAGTCACTCCCTCCCTCCCCAAACCACCCTCCCGCTCAGTGTCACTCCCTCCCACCACAAACCACCCTCCCGCTCACAGTCTCTCCCTCCCTCCCCAAACCACCCTCCCGCTCACAGTCACTCCCTCCCTCCCCAAACCACCCTCCCGCTCAGTGTCACTCCCTCCCTCCCCAAACCACCCTCCCGCTCACAGTCACTCCCTCCCACCCCAAACCACCCTCCCGCTCACAGTCACTCCCTCCCACCCCATACCACCCTCCTGCTCAGTCACTCCCTCCCTCCCCAAACCACGCTCCCGCTCACAGTCACTCCCTCCCCAAACCACCCTCCCGCTCAGTGTCACTCCCTCCCCAAACCACCCTCCCGCTCAGTGTCACTCCCTCCCTCACCAAACCACCCTCCCGCTCACAGTCACTCCCTCCCTCCCCAAACCACCCTCCCGCTCAGTGTCACTCCCTCCCTCACCAAACCACCCTCCCGCTCACAGTCACTCCCTCCCTCCCCAAACCACCCTCCCGCTCAGTCACTCCCTCCCTCCCCAAACCACCCTCCCGCTCACAGTCACTCCCTCCCTCCCCAAACCACCCTCCCGCTCACAGTCACTCCCTCCCACCCCAAACCACCCTCCCGCTCAGAGTCACTCGCTCCCTCCCCAAACCACCCTCTCACTCACAGTCACTCCCTCCCCAAACCACCCTCCCGCTCACAGTCACTCCCTCCCACCCCAAACCACCCTCCCGCTCAGAGTCACTCCCTCCCTCCCCAAACCACCCTCCTGCTCACAGTCACTCCCTCCCTCCCCAAACCACCCTCCCGCTCAGTGTCACTCCCTCCCACCCCAAACCACCCTCCCGCTCAGAGTCACTCCCTCCCTCCCCAAACCACCCTCCCACTCACAGTCACTCCCTCCCCAAATCACCCTCCCGCTCACAGTCACTCCCTCCCACCCCAAACCACCCTCACGCTCACAGTCACTCCCTCCCTCCCCAAACCACCCTCCCGCTCACAGTCACTCCCTCCCTCCTCAAACCACCCTCCCACTCACAGTCAAACCCTCCCTCCCCAAACCACCCTCCCGCTCAGTGTCACTGCCTCCCCAAACCATCCTCCCGCTCACAGTCACTCCCTCCCTCCCCAAACCACCCTCCCGCTCAGTGTCACTCCCTCCCTCCCCAAACCACCCTCCCGCTCAGTGTCACTCCCTCCCACCCCAAACCACCCTCCCGCTCACAGTCACTCCCTCCCTCCCCAAACCACCCTCCCGCTCAGTGTCACTCCCTCCCTCCCCAAACCATCCTCCCACTCAGTGTCACTCCCTCCCACCCCAAACCATCCTCCCGCTCACAGTCACTCCCTCCCTCCCCAAACCACCCTCCCGCTCAGTGTCACTCCCTCCCACCACAAACCACCCTCCCGCTCAGTGTCACTCCCTCCCTCCCCAAATCACCCTCCCGCTCAGTGTCACTCACTCCCTCCACAAAACACCCTCCCGCTCACAGTCACTCCCTCCCACCCCAAACCACCCTCCCGCTCACAGTCACTCCCTCCTTCCCCAAACCACCCTCCCGCTCAGTGTCACTCCCTCCCTCCCCAAACCACCCTCCCGCTCACAGTCACTCCCTCCCACCCCAAACCACCCTCCCGCTCAGTGTCACTCCCTCCCTCCCCAAACCACCCTCCCACTCACAGTCACTCCCTCCCTCCCCAAACCATCCTCCCGCTCACAGTCACTCCCTCCCACCCCAAACCACCCTCCCGCTCAGAGTCACTCCCTCCCTCCCCAAACCACCCTCCCGCTCACAGTCACTCCCTCCCTCCCCAAACCACCCTCCCGCTCAGTGTCACTCCCTCCCACCCCAAACCACCCTCCCGATCAGAGTCACTCCCTCCCTCCCCAAACCACCCTCCCACTCACAGTCACTCCCTCCCCAAATCACCCTCCCGCTCACAGTCACTCCCTCCCACCCCAAACCACCCTCCCGCTCACAGTCACTCCCTCCCTCCTCAAACCACCCTCCCACTCACAGTCAAACCCTCCCTCCCCAAACCACCCTCCCGCTCAGTGTCACTGCCTCCCCAAACCATCCTCCCGCTCACAGTCACTCCCTCCCTCCCCAAACCACCCTCCCGCTCACAGTCACTCCCTCCCTCCCCAAACCACCCTCCCGCTCACAGTCACTCCCTCCCACCCCAAACCACCCTCCCGCTCAGTGTCACTCCCTCCCTCCCCAAACCACCCTCCCACTCACAGTCACTCCCTCCCTCCCCAAACCACCCTCCCGCTCAGTGTCACTCCCTCCCTCCCCAAACCATCCTCCCGCTCACAGTCACTCCCTCCCTCCCCAAACCAACCTGCCGCTCACAGTCACTCCCTCCCACCCCAAACCACCATCCCGCTCAGAGTCACTACCTCCCCAAACCACCCTCCCGCTCAGTGTCACTCCCTCCCCAAACCACCCTCCCGCTCAGTGTCACTCCCTCCCTCCCCAAACCACCCTCCCGCTCACTCTCACTCCCTCCCCAAACCACCCTCCCGCTCACAGTCACTCCCTCCCTCCCCAAACCACCCTCCCGCTCACAGTCACTCCCTCCCTCCCCAAACCACCCTCCCGCTCAGTGTCACTCCCTCCCTCCCCAAACCACCCTCCCGCTCAGTGTCACTCCCTCCCCAAACCACCCTCCCGCTCAGTGTCACTCGCTCCCTCCCCAAACCACCCTCCCGCTCAGTGTCACTCCCTCCCCAAACCACCCTCCCGCTCAGTGTCACTCCCTCCCTCCCCAAACCACCCTCCCGCTCAGTGTCACTCCCTCCCCAAACCACCCTCCCGCTCACAGTCACTCCCTCCCTGCCCAAACCAACCTCCCGCTCAGTGTCACTCCCTCCCTCCCCAAACCATCCTCCCGCTCACAGTCACTCCCTCCCTCCCCAAACCACCCTCCCGCTCACAAGTCACTCCCTCGCTCCCCAAACCACCCTCCCGCACAGTGTCACTCCCTCCCTCCCCAAACCACCCTCCCGCTCAGTGTCACTCCCTCCCCAAACCACCCTCCCGCTCAGTGTCACTCCCTCCCTCCCCAAAACACCCTCCCGCTCAGTGTCACTCCCTCCCTCCCCAAACCACCCTCCCGCTCACAGTCACTCCCTCCCTCCCCAAACCACCCTCCCGCTCACAGTCACTCCCTCCCACCACAAACCACCCTCCCGCTCACAGTCACTCCCTCCCTCCCCAAACCACCCTCCCGCTCACAGTCACTCCCTCCCTCCCCAAACCACCCTCCCGCTCACAGTCACTCCCTCCCCAAACCACCCTCCCGCTCAGAGTCACTCGCTCCCTCCCCAAACCACCCTCTCACTCACAGTCACTCCCTCCCCAAACCACCCTCCCGCTCACTGTCACTCCCTCCCACCCCAAACCACCCTCCCGCTCAGAGTCACTCCCTCCCTCCCCAAACCACCCTCCCGCTCACAGTCACTCCCTCCCTCCCCAAACCACCCTCCCGCTCACAGTCACTCCCTCCCTCCTCAAACCACCCTCCCACTCACAGTCAAACCCTCCCTCCCCAAACCATCCTCCCGCTCACAGTCACTCCCTCCCTCCCCAAACCACCCTCCCGCTCACAGTCACTCCCTCCCTCCC
>CM059433.1:44254013-44332155 GCA_030390025.1 Squalus acanthias | reverse complement strand
CCCAAACCACCCTCCCGCTCAGTGTCACTCCCTCCCTCCCCAAACCACCCTCCCGCTCACTGTCACTCCCTCCCACCCCAAACCACCCTCCCGCTCACAGTCACTCCCTCCCACCCCAAACCACCCTCCCGCTCAGTGTCACTCCCTCCCTCCGCAAACCACCCTCCCGCTCACAGTCACTCCCTCCCTCCCGAAACCACCCTCCCGCTCACAGTCACTCCCTCCCACCCCAAACCACCCTCCCGCTCAGTGTCACTGCCCTCCCTCCCCAAACCACCCTCCCGCTCACAGTCACTCCCTCCCTCCCCAAACCACCCTCCCGCTCACAGTCACTCCCTCCCTCCCCAAACCACCCTCCCGCTCACAGTCACTCCCTCCCTCCCCAAACCACCCTCCCGCTCAGTGTCACTCCCTCCCTCCCCAAACCACCCTCCCGCTCACAGTCACTCCCTCCCTCCCCAAACCACCCTCCCGCTCAGTGTCACTCCCTCCCTCCCCAAACCACCCTCCCGCTCACAGTCACTCCCTCCCACCCCAAACCACCCTCCCGCTCACGGTCACTCCCTCCCTCCCCAAACCACCCTCCCGCTCAGTGTCACTCCCTCCCACCCCAAACCACCCTCCCGCTCACAGTCACTCCCTCTCACCCCAAACCACCCTCCCGCTCACGGTCACTCCCTCCCACCCCAATCCACCCTCCCGCTCAGTGTCACTCCCTCCCTCCCCAAACCACCCTCCCGCTCACTGTCACTCCCTCCCTCCCCAAACCATCCTCCCGCTCAGTGTCACTCCCTCCCTACCCAAGCCACCCTCCCGCTCACAGTCCCTCCCTCCCTCCCCAAACCACCGTCCCGCTCACAGTCACTCCCTCTCTCCCCAAACCACCCTCCCGCTCAGTGTCACTCCCTCCCTCCCCAAACCACCCTCCCGCTCAGTGTCACTCCCTCCCACCCCAAACCACCCTCCCGCTCACAGTCACTCCCTCCCACCCCAAACCACCCTCCCGCTCACAGTCACTCCCTCCCTCCGCAAACCACCCTCCCGCTCAGTGTCACTCCCTCCCTCCGCAAACCACCCTCCCGCTCACAGTCACTCCCTCCCTCCCCAAACCACCCTCCCGCTCACAGTCACTCCCTCCCTCCCCAAACCACCCTCCCGCTCACAGTCACTCCCTCCCTCCCCAAACCACCCTCCCGCTCACAGTCACTCCCTCCCTCCGCAAACCACCCTCCCGCTCAGTGTCACTGCCTCCCTCCGCAAACCACCCTCCCGCTCACAGTCACTCCCTCCCTCCCCAAACCACCCTCCCGCTCACAGTCACTCCCTCCCTCCCCAAACCACCCTCCCGCTCACAGTCACTCCCTCCCTCCCCAAACCACCCTCCCGCTCACAGTCACTCCCTCCCTCCCCAAACCACCCTCCCGCACACAGTCACTCCCTCCCTCCCCAAACCATCCTCCCGCTCAGTGTCACTCCCTCCCTCCCCAAACCACCCTCCCGTTCAGTGTCACTCCCTCCCTCCCCAAACCACCCTCCTGCTCACAGTCACTCCCTCCCTCCCCAAACCACCCTCCCGCTCACAGTCACTCCCTCCCACCCCAAACCACTCTCCCGCTCACAGTCACTGCCTCCCTCCCCAAACCACCCTCCCACTCACAGTCACTCCCTCCCACCCCAAACCACCCTCCTGCTCACAGTCACTCCCTCCCACCCCATACCACCCTCCTGCTCACAGTCACTCCCTCCCCAAACCACCCTCCCGCTCAGTGTCACTCCCTCCCACCCCAAACCATCCTCCCGCTCACAGTCACTCCCTCCCTCCCCAAACCACCCTCCCGCTCACAGTCACACCCTCCCTCCCCAAACCACCCTCCCGCTCAGTGTCACTCCCTCCCCAAACCGCCCTCCCGCTCAGTGTCACTCCCTCCCACCCCAAACCGCGCTCCCGCTCAGTGTCACTCCCTCCCTCCCCAAACCACCCTCCCGCTAACAGTCACTCCCTCCCTCCCCAAACCATCCTCCCGCTCAGTGTCACTCCCTCCCTCCCCAAACCACCCTCCCGTTCAGTGTCACTCCCTCCCTCCCCAAACCACCCTCCTGCTCACAGTCACTCCCTCCCTCCCCAAACCACCCTCCCGCTCACAGTCACTCCCTCCCACCCCAAACCATCATCCCACTCACAGTCACTCCCTCCCTCCCCAAACCACCCTCCCGCTCACAGTCACTCCCTCCCTCCCCAAACCACCCTCCCGCTCACAGTCACTCCCTCCCTCCCCAAACCACCCTCCCGCTCAGTGTCACTCCCTCCCTCCCCAAACCACCCTCCCGCTCACAGTCACTCCCTCCCACCCCAAACCACCCTCCCGCTCAGTGTCACTCCCTCCCTCCGCAAACCACCCTCCCGCTCACAGTCACTCCCTCCCTCCCGAAACCACCCTCCCGCTCACAGTCACTCCCTCCCACCCCAAACCACCCTCCCGCTCAGTGTCACTGCCTCCCTCCCCAATCCACCCACCCGCTCACAGTCACTCCCTCCCTCCCCAAACCACCCTCCCGCTCAGTGTCACTCCCTCCCACCCCAAACCATCCTCCCACTCACAGTCACTCCCTCCCTCCCCAAACCACCCTCCCGCTCACAGTCACTCCCTCCCTCCCCAAACCACCCTCCCGCTCACAGTCACTCCTTCCCTCCCCAAACCACCCTCCCGCTCAGTGTCACTCCCTCCCTCCCCAAACCACCCTCCCGCTCACAGTCACTCCCTCCCTCCCCAAACCACCCTCCCGCTCAGTGTCACTCCCTCCCTCCCCAAACCACCCTCCCGCTCACAGTCACTCCCTCCCTCCCCAAACCACCCTCCCGCTCACGGTCACTCCCTCCCTCCCCAAACCACCCTCCCGCTCAGTGTCACTCCCTCCCACCCCAAACCACCCTCCCGCTCACAGTCACTCCCTCCCACCCCAAACCACCCTCCCGCTCATGGTCACTCCCTCCCACCCCAATCCACCCTCCCGCTCAGTGTCACTCCCTCCCTCCCCAAACCACCCTCCCGCTCACTGTCACTCCCTCCCTCCCCAAACCACCCTCCCGCTCAGTGTCACTCCCTCCCTACCCAAACCACCCTCCCGCTCACAGTCCCTCCCTCCCTCCCCAAACCACCCTCCCGCTCACAGTCACTCCCTCCCTCCCCAAACCACCCTCCCGCTCAGTGTCACTCCCTCCCTCCCCAAACCACCCTCCCGCTCAGTGTCACTCCCTCCCTCCCCAAACCACCCTCCCGCTCAGAGTCACTCCCTCCCTCCCCAAACCACCTCCCGCTCAGTGTCACTCCCTCCCTCCCCAAACCACCCTCCCGCTCAGTGTCACTCCCTCCCTACCCAAACCACCCTCCCGCTCACAGTCACTCCCTCCCACCCCAAACCACCCTCCCGCTCAGTGTCACTCCCTCCCACCCCAAACCACCCTCCCGCTCACAGTCACTCCCTCCCACCCCAAACCACCCTCCCGCTCACAGTCACTCCCTCCCACCCCAAACCACCCTCCCGCTCAGTGTCACTCCCTCCCACCCCAAACCACCCTCCCGCTCACAGTCACTCCCTCCCTCCGCAAACCACCCTCCCGCTCAGTGTCACTCCCTCCCTCCGCAAACCACCCTCCCGCTCACAGTCACTCCCTCCCACCCCAAACCACCCTCCCGCTCACAGTCACTCCCTCCCTCCCCAAACCACCCTCCCGCTCACAGTCACTCCCTCCCTCCCCAAACCACCCTCCCGCTCACAGTCACTCCCTCCCTCCCCAAACCACCCTCCCGCTCAGTGTCACTCCCTCCCACCCCAAACCGCCCTCCCGCTCACTGTCACTCCCTCCCTCCCCACACCACCCTCCCGCTAACAGTTACTCCCTCCCTCCCCAAACCATCCTCCCGCTCAGTGTCACTCCCTCCCTCCCCAAACCACCCTCCCGCTCAGTGTCACTCCCTCCCTCCCCAAACCACCCTCCTGCTCACAGTCCCTCCCTCCCTCCCCAAACCACCCTCCCGCTCACAGTCACTCCCTCCCTCCCCAAACCACCCTCCCGCTCAGTGTCACTCCCTCCCTCCCCAAACCACCCTCCCGCTCGGTGTCACTCCCTCCCTCCCCAAACCACCCTCCCGCTCAGAGTCACTCCCTCCCTCCCCAAACCACCTTCCCGCTCAGTGTCACTCCCTCCCTCCCCAAACCACCCTCCCGCTCAGTGTCACTCCCTCCCTACCCAAACCACCCTCCCGCTCACAGTCACTCCCTCCCACCCCAAACCACCCTCCCGCTCAGTGTCACTCCCTCCCACCCCAAACCACCCTCCCGCTCAGTGTCACACCCTCCCACCCCAAACCACCCTCCCGCTCACAGTCACTCCCTCCCTCCGCAAACCACCCTCCCGCTCACAGTCACTCCCTCCCACCCCAAACCACCCTCCCGCTCACAGTCACTCCCTCCCTCCCCAAACCACCCTCCCGCTCAGTGTCACTCCCTCCCACCCCAAACCGCCCTCCCGCTCAGTGTCACTCCCTTCCACCCCAAACCACCCTCCCGCACACAGTCACTCCCTCCCTCCCCAAACCATCCTCCCGCTCAGTGTCACTCCCTCCCTCCCCAAACCACCCTCCCCGTTCAGTGTCACTCCCTCCCTCCCCAAACCACCCTCCCGCTCACAGTCACTCCCTCCCACCCCAAACCACCCTCCCGCTCACAGTCACTCCCTCCCTCCCCAAACCACCCTCCCACTCACAGTCACTCCCTCCCACCCCAAACCACCCTCCCGCTCACAGTCACTCCCTCCCACCCCATACCACCCTCCTGCTCAGTCACTCCCTCCCTCCCCAAACCACCCTCCCGCTCACAGTCACTCCCTCCCCAAACCACCCTCCCGCTCAGTGTCACTCCCTCCCACCCCAAACCATCCTCCCGCTCACAGTCACTCCCTCCCTCCCCAAACCACCCTCCCGCTCACAGTCACACCCTCCCTCCCCAAACCACCCTCCCGCTCAGTGTCACTCCCTCCCCAAACCGCCCTCCCGCTCAGTGTCACTCCCTCCCACCCCAAACCGCGCTCCCGCTCAGTGTCACTCCCTCCCTCCCCAAACCACCCTCCCGCTAACAGTCACTCCCTCCCTCCCCAAACCATCCTCCCGCTCAGTGTCACTCCCTCCCTCCCCAAACCACCCTCCCGTTCAGTGTCACTCCCTCCCTCCCCAAACCACCCTCCTGCTCACAGTCACTCCCTCCCTCCCCAAACCACCCTCCCGCTCACAGTCACTCCCTCCCACCCCAAACCATCCTCCCACTCACAGTCACTCCCTCCCTCCCCAAACCACCCTCCCGCTCACAGTCACTCCCTCCCTCCCCAAACCACCCTCCCGCTCACAGTCACTCCCTCCCTCCCCAAACCACCCTCCCGCTCAGTGTCACTCCCTCCCTCCCCAAACCACCCTCCCGCTCACAGTCACTCCCTCCCTCCCCAAACCACCCTCCCGCTCAGTGTCACTCCCTCCCTCCCCAAACCACCCTCCCGCTCACAGTCACACCCTCCCACCCCAAACCACCCTCCCGCTCACAGTCACTCCCTCCCACCCCAATCCACCCTCCCGCTCAGTGTCACTCCCTCCCTCCCCAAACCACCCTCCCGCTCACTGTCACTCCCTCCCTCCCCAAACCACCCTCCCGCTCACGGTCACTCCCTCCCACCCCAATCCACCCTCCCGCTCAGTGTCACTCCCTCCCTCCCCAAACCACCCTCCCGCTCACTGTCACTCCCTCCCTCCCCAAACCACCCTCCCGCTCAGTGTCACTCCCTCCCTACCCAAACCACCCTCCCGCTCACAGTCCCCCCCTCCACAAACCACCCTCCCGCTCAGTGTCACTTCCTCCAACCCCAAACCACTCTCCCGCTCAGTGTCACTCCCTCCCTCCCCAAGCCACCCTCCCGCTCACAGTCACTCCCTCCCTCCCCAAAACCACCCTCCCGCTCACAGTCCCTCCCTCCCTCCCCAAACCACCCCCCCGCTCAGTGTCACTCCCTCCCTCCCCAAACCACCCTCCCGCTCAGTGTCACTCCCTCCCTCCCCAAACCACCCTCCCGCTCAGTGTCACTCCCTCCCTCCCCAAACCACCCTCCCGCTCACAGTCACTCCCTCCCTCCCCAAACCACCCTCCCGCTCAGTGTCACTCCCTCCCTCCCCAAACCACCCTCCCGCTCACAGTCACTCCCTCCCTCCCCAAACCACCCTCCCGCTCAGTGTCACTCCCTCCCTCCCCAAACCACCCTCCCGCTCACAGTCACACCCTCCCACCCCAAACCACCCTCCCGCTCACGGTCACTCCCTCCCACCCCAATCCACCCTCCCGCTCAGTGTCACTCCCTCCCTCCCCAAACCACCCTCCCGCTCACTGTCACTCCCTCCCTCCCCAAACCACCCTCCCGCTCACGGTCACTCCCTCCCACCCCAATCCACCCTCCCGCTCAGTGTCACTTCCTCCAACCCCAAACCACTCTCCCGCTCAGTGTCACTCCCTCCCTCCCCAAGCCACCCTCCCGCTCACAGTCACTCCCTCCCTCCCCAAACCACCCTCCCGCTCACAGTCCCTCACTCCCTCCCCAAACCACCCTCCCGCTCAGTGTCACTCCCTCCCTCCCCAAACCACCCTCCCGCTCAGTGTCACTCCCTCCCTCCCCAAACCACCCTCCCGCTCAGTGTCACTCCCTCCCTCCCCAAACCACCCTCCCGCTCAGAGTCACTCCCTCCCTCCCCAAACCACCTTCCCGCTCAGTGTCACTCCCTCCCTCCCCAAACCACCCTCCCGCTCAGTGTCACTCCCTCCCTACCCAAACCACCCTCCCGCTCACAGTCACTCCCTCCCACCCCAAACCACCCTCCCGCTCAGTGTCACTCCCTCCCACCCCAAACCACCCTCCCGCTCACAGTCACTCCCTCCCACCCGAAACCACCCTCCCGCTCAGTGTCACTCCCTCCCTCCGCAAACCACCCTCCCGCTCACAGTCACTCCCTCCCTCCCCAAACCACCCTCCCGCTCACAGTCACTCCCTCCCTCCCCAAACCACCCTCCCGCTCAGTGTCACTCCCTCCCTCCCCAAACCACCCTCCCGCTCACAGTCACACCCTCCCACCCCAAACCACCCTCCCGCTCACGGTCACTCCCTCCCACCCCAATCCACCCTCCCGCTCAGTGTCACTCCCTCCCTCCCCAAACCACCCTCCCGCTCACTGTCACTCCCTCCCTCCCCAAACCACCCTCCCGCTCACGGTCACTCCCTCCCACCCCAATCCACCCTCCCGCTCAGTGTCACTTCCTCCAACCCCAAACCACTCTCCCGCTCAGTGTCACTCCCTCCCTCCCCAAGCCACCCTCCCGCTCACAGTCACTCCCTCCCTCCCCAAACCACCCTCCCGCTCACAGTCCCTCACTCCCTCCCCAAACCACCCTCCCGCTCAGTGTCACTCCCTCCCTCCCCAAACCACCCTCCCGCTCAGTGTCACTCCCTCCCTCCCCAAACCACCCTCCCGCTCAGTGTCACTCCCTCCCTCCCCAAACCACCCTCCCGCTCAGAGTCACTCCCTCCCTCCCCAAACCACCTTCCCGCTCAGTGTCACTCCCTCCCTCCCCAAACCACCCTCCCGCTCAGTGTCACTCCCTCCCTACCCAAACCACCCTCCCGCTCACAGTCACTCCCTCCCACCCCAAACCACCCTCCCGCTCAGTGTCACTCCCTCCCTCCCCAAACCACCCTCCCGCTCACAGTCACTCCCTCCCTCCCCAAACCACCCTCCCGCTCAGTGTCACTCCCTCCCTCCCTCCACAAACCACCCTCCCGTTCACAGTCACTCCCTCCCTCCCCAAACCACCCTCCCGCTCACAGTCACTCCCTCCCTCCCCAAACCACCCTCCCGCTCAGTGTCACTCCCTCCCTCCCCAAACCACCCTCCCGCTCACAGTCACTCCCTCCCTCCCCAAACCACCCTCCCGCTCAGTGTCACTCCCTCCCTCCCCAAACCACCCTCCCGCTCACAGTCACACCCTCCCACCCCAAACCACCCTCCCGCTCACGGTCACTCCCTCCCACCTCAATCCACCCTCCCGCTCAGTGTCACTCCCTCCCTCCCCAAACCACCCTCCCGCTCACTGTCACTCCCTCCCTCCCCAAACCACCCTCCCGCTCACGGTCACTCCCTCCCACCCCAATCCACCCTCCCGCTCAGTGTCACTTCCTCCAACCCCAAACCACTCTCCCGCTCAGTGTCACTCCCTCCCTCCCCAAGCCACCCTCCCGCTCACAGTCACTCCCTCCCTCCCCAAACCACCCTCCCGCTCACAGTCCCTCACTCCCTCCCCAAACCACCCTCCCGCTCAGTGTCACTCCCTCCCTCCCCAAACCACCCTCCCGCTCAGTGTCACTCCCTCCCTCCCCAAACCACCCTCCCGCTCAGTGTCACTCCCTCCCTCCCCAAACCACCCTCCCGCTCAGAGTCACTCCCTCCCTCCCCAAACCACCTTCCCGCTCAGTGTCACTCCCTCCCTCCCCAAACCACCCTCCCGCTCAGTGTCACTCCCTCCCTACCCAAACCACCCTCCCGCTCACAGTCACTCCCTCCCACCCCAAACCACCCTCCCGCTCAGTGTCACTCCCTCCCACCCCAAACCACCCTCCCGCTCACAGTCACTCCCTCCCACCCCAAACCACCCTCCCGCTCAGTGTCACTCCCTCCCTCCGCAAACCACCCTCCCGCTCACAGTCACTCCCTCCCTCCCCAAACCACCCTCCCGCTCACAGTCACTCCCTCCCCAAACCGCCCTCCCGCTCAGTGTCACTCCCTCCCTCCCCAAACCACCCTCCCGCTCACAGTCACTCCCTCCCTCCCCAAACCACCCTCCCGCTCAGTGTCACTCCCTCCCTCCCTCCACAAACCACCCTCCCGTTCACAGTCACTCCCTCCCTCCCCAAACCACCCTCCCGCTCACAGTCACTCCCTCCCTCCCCAAACCACCCTCCCGCTCACAGTCACTCTCTCCCTCCCCAAACCACCCTCCCGCTCACAGTCACTCCCTCCCTCCCCAAACCACCCTCCCGCTCAGTGTCACTCCCTCCCTCCACAAACCACCCTCCCGCTCACAGTCACTCCCTCCCTCCCCAAACCACGCTCCCGCTCAGAGTCACTCCCTCCCTCCACAAACCACCCTCCCGCTCACAGTCACTCCCTCCCTCCCCAAACCACCCTCCCGCTCAGAGTCACTCCCTCCCTCCACAAACCTCCCTTCCGCTCACAGTCACTCCCTCCCTCCCCAAACCACCCTCCCGATCAGTGTCATTCCCTCCCTCCCCAAACCACCCTCCCGCTCACAGTCACTCCCTCCCACCCCAAACCACCCTCCCGCTCAGTGTCACTCCCTCCCACCCCAAACCACCCTCCCGCTCACAGTCACTCCTTCCCACCCCAAACCACCCTCCCGCTCAGTGTCACTCCCTCCCTCCGCAAACCACCCTCCCGCTCACAGTCACTCCCTCCCTCCCGAAACCACCCTCCCGCTCACAGTCACTCCCTCCCACCCCAAACCACCCTCCCGCTCAGTGTCACTCCCTCCCTCCCCAAACCACCCTCCCGCTCAGTGTCACTTCCTCCCTCCCCAAACCACCCTCCCGCTCAGTGTCACTCCCTCCCTCCCGAAACCACCCTCCCGCTCACAGTCACTCCCTCCCTCCCCAAACCATCCTCCAGCTCAGTGTCACTCCCTCCCTCCCCAAACCACCCTCCCGTTCAGTGTCACTCCCTCCCTCCCCAAACCATCCTCCAGCTCAGTGTCACTCCCTCCCTCCCCAAACCATCCTCCAGCTCAGTGTCACTCCCTCCCTCCCCAAACCACCCTCCCGTTCAGTGTCACTCCCTCCCTCCCCAAACCATCCTCCAGCTCAGTGTCACTCCCTCCCTCCCCAATCCACCCTCCCGCTCAGTGTCACTTCCTCCCTCCCCAAACCACCCTCCCGCTCAGTGTCACTTCCTCCCTCCCCAAACCACCCTCCCGCTCAGTGTCACTCCCTCCCTCCGCAAACCACCCTCCCGCTCACAGTCACTCCCTCCCTCCCGAAACCACCCTCCCGCTCACAGTCACTCCCTCCCACCCCAAACCACCCTCCCGCACACAGTCACTCCCTCCCTCCCAAAACCATCCTCCAGCTCAGTGTCACTCCCTCCCTCCCCAAACCACCCTCCCGTTCAGTGTCACTCCCTCCCTCCCCAAACCACCCTCCTGCTCACAGTCACTCCCTCCCTCCCCAAACCACCCTCCCGCTCACAGTCACTCCCTCCCACCCCAAACCATCCTCCCACTCACAGTCACTCCCTCCCTCCCCAAACCACCCTCCCGCTCACAGTCACTCCCTCCCTCCCCAAACCACCCTCCCGCTCACAGTCACTCCCTCCCTCCCCAAACCACCCTCCCGCTCAGTGTCACTCCCTCCCTCCCCAAACCACCCTCCCGCTCACAGTCACTCCCTCCCTCCCCAAACCACCCTCCCGCTCAGTGTCACTCCCTCCCTCCCCAAACCACCCTCCCGCTCACAGTCACTCCCTCCCACCCCAAACCACCCTCCCGCTCACAGTCACTCCCTCCCACCCCATACCACCCTCCTGCTCAGTCACTCCCTCCCTCCCCAATCCACCCTCCCGCTCGCAGTCACTCCCTCCCCAAACCACCCTCCCGCTCAGTGTCACTCCCTCCCACCCCAAACCATCCTCCCGCTCACAGTCACTCCCTCCCTCCCCAAACCACCCTCCCGCTCACAGTCACACCCTCCCTCCCCAAACCACCCTCCCGCTCAGTGTCACTCCCTCCCCAAACCACCCTCCCGCTCAGTGTCACTCCCTCCCACCCAAAACCGCGCTCCCGCTCAGTGTCACTCCCTCCCTCCCCAAACCACCCTCCCGCTAACAGTCACTCCCTCTCTCCCCAAACCACCCTCCCGCTCAGTGTCACTCCCTCCCCAAACCACCCTCCCGCTCACAGTCACTCCCTCCCACCCCAAACCGCCCTCCCGCTCAGTGTCACTCCCTCCCTCCGCAATCCACCCTCCCGCTCAGTGTCACTCCCTCCCTCCCCAAACCACCCTCCCGCTCACAGTCACTCCCTCCCTCCCCAAACCACCATCCCGCTCACAGTCACTCCCTCCCACCCCAAACCACCCTCCCGCTTAGTGTCACTTCCCCCCACCCCAAACCACCCTCCTGCTCACAGTCACTCCCTCCCACCCCAAACCACCCTCCCGCTCACAGTCACTCCCTCCCACCCCATACCACCCTCCCGCTCACAGTCACTCCCTCCCACCCCAATCCACCCTCCCGCTCAGTGTCACTCCCTCCCTCCCCAAACCACCCTCCCGCTCACAGTCACTCCCTCCCTCCCCAAACCACCCTCCCGCTCACAGTCACTCCCTCCCACCCCAAACCACCCTCCCGCTCACAGTCACTCCCTCCCTCCCCAAACCACCCTCCTGCTCACAGTCACTCTCTCCCACCCCAAACCACCCTCCCGCTCAGTGTCACTCCCTCCCTCCCCAAACTACCCTCCCGCTCACAGTCACTCCCTCCCTACCCAAACCACCCTCCCGCTCAGTGTCACTCCCTCCCACCCCAATCCACTCTCCCGCTCAGTGTCACTCCCTCCCTCCCCAAACCACCCTCCCGCTCACAGTCACTCCCTCCCACCCCAATCCACCCTCCCGCTCAGTGTCACTCCCTCCCTCCCCAAACCACCCTCCCGCTCACAGTCACTCCCTCCCTCCCCAAACCACCCTCCCGCTCACAGTCACTCCCTCCCACCCCAATCCACTCTCCCGCTCAGTGCCACTCCCTCCCTCCCCAAACCACCCTCCCGCTCAGTGTCACTCCCTCCCTCCCCAAACCAACCTCCCGCTCACAGTCACTCCCTCCCTCCCCAAACCACCCTCCCGCTCACAGTCACTCCCTCCCTCCCCAAACCACCCTCCCGCTCAGTGTCACTCCCTCCCTCCCCAAACCACCCTCCCGCTCACAGTCACTCCCTCCCACCCCAAACCACCCTCCCGCTCAGTGTCACTCCCTCCCTCCCCAAACCACCCTCCCGCTCACAGTCACTCCCTCCCTCCCCAAACCACCCTCCCGCTCAGTGTCACTTCCTCCCACCCCAAACCACCCTCCTGCTCAGTGTCACTCCCTCCCTCCCCAAACCATCCCCCTGCTCAGTGTCACTCCCTCCCACCCCAATCCACCCTCCCGCTCAGTGTCACTTCCTCCCACCCCAAACCACCCTCCCGCTCAGTGTCACTCCCTCCCTCCCCAAACCACCCTCCTGCTCAGTGTCACTCCCTCCCACCCCAAACCACCCTCCCGCTCAGTGTCACTCCCTCCCTCCCCAAACCACCCTCCCGCTCACAGTCACTCCCTCCCACCCCAATCCACCCTCCCGCTCAGTGTCACTTCCTCCCACCCCAAACCACCCTCCCGCTCAGTGTCACTCCCTCCCTCCCCAAACCACCCTCCTGCTCAGTGTCACTCCCTCCCTCCCCAAACCACCCTCCCGCTCAGTGTCACTCCCTCCCTCCCCAAACCACCCTCCCGCTCAGTGTCAATCCCTCCCTCCCCAAACCACCCTCCCGCTCAGTGTCACTCCCTCCCTCCCCAAACCACCCTCCCACTCAGTGTCACTCCCTCCCACCCCAAACCACCCTCCCGCTCAGTGTCACTCCCTCCCTCCCCAAACCACCCTCCCGCTCACAGTCACTCCCTCCCACCCCAAACCACCCTCCCACTCAGTTTCACTCCCTCCCTCCCCAAACCACCCTCCCGCTCACAGTCACTCCTTCCCACCCCAAACCACCCTCCCACTCAGTGCCACTCCCTCCCTCCCCAAACCACCCTCCCGCTCAGTGTCACTCCCTCCCTCCCCAAACCACCCTCCCGCTCACAGTCACTCCCTCCCTCCCCAAACCACCCTCCCGCTCAGTGTCACTCCCTCCCACCCCAAACCACCCTCCCACTCAGTGTCACTCCCTCCCTCCCCAAACCGCACTCCCGCTCACAGTCACTCCCTCCCTCCCCAAACCGCCCTCCCGCTCACAGTCACTCCCTCCCACCCCAATCCACCCTCCCGCTCAGTGTCACTCCCTCCCACCCCAAACCACCCTCCCGCTCACAGTCACTCCCTCCCTCCCCAAACCACGCTCCCGCTCAGTTTCACTCCCTCCCTCCCTCCCCAAACCACCCTTCCGCTCACAGTCACTCCCTCCCTCCCCAAACCACCCTCCCGCTCAGTGTCACTCCCTCCCTCCCTCCCCAAACCACCCTTCCGCTCACAGTCACTCCCTCCCTCCCCAAACCGCCCTCCCGCGTAGTGTCACTCCCTCCCACCCTAAACCATCCTCCCGCTCACAGTCACTCCCTCCCTCCCCAAACCGCCCTCCCGCTCAGTGTCACTCCCTCCCTCCCAAACCACCCTCCCGCTCACAGCCACTCCATCCCTCCCCAAACCACCCTCCCGCTCACAGTCACTCCCTCCCACCCCAAACTCAGATCTCCAGGCTTTCTGACCCCTGACCTCTCTCCCCCACCAACCGCTGCTCTCCCTTCCCCCTAGCCCCGACCTCTAACCTCCCTGCGACCTCCCTCGCCAACCTCCGATCTCCCTCCTTACCCTAGCCCCGACCTCTAACCTCCCTCTCCCTCCGACCTCCCTCGCCAACCTCCGATCTCCCTCCTTACCCTAGCCCCCACCTCTAACCTCCCTCTCCCTCCGACCTCCCTTTCCAACCCCCGATCTCCCTCCTTGCCCTAGCCCCAACCTCTAACCTAGCTCTCCCACGACCTCCCTCCCGACTCCAGCCCAACCATCAGGCTCCCCAAACCCCGGATACCGACAACCCTCCCCCCTCCCCCTCGGCCCCAATGTCCAGGCTCCCTGACCCCTGACCTCCCTCCCCACGACCCCCAATCTCCCTACCCACCGACCCTTACCTCCAGGCTCCCTGACCCCCGACCCCCGACCCCCAACCTCCCATCACTTACCTGTTGACCATTGAGGTGGGAGCAGCAGCCGAACTTCCTTCACTTCCCTGAGTGGCCTTTTCTCCCAGCCCCCATTCCACATGAATGAGGCCGGAGGACCAATATCCGGGATTCCTCGGACCCTACCATTCGTGCCCAGGGTAAATACCCTGCTCGGGGGAGCTTAAAAATGGGTACTCCAGAATTTATAGGCCTATGATTCTCTCCAACCATCATTCACGCACGTCAGGCACGGCATGTTTAAGAACCTGCAATCGGGGGAGCTTTTCAATTTTTAATGTGACCTATATTGAAGCCATAAAAATGCACTTAAAGAAACAGAAAGTAAGCAGCAGGTCTCAGTTGGGTTGCCAACCCTTCAGGATTGCCCTGGAGTCTCCAGGAATTAAAGATTAATCGCCACGACATTGCTGCAAACAAAGAACCCGGGAGAAACATCACAGGGGCATGAAATTGTGTGCTTTCTTTGAATGCTTTCATTTAAAAATATTGGAGATGGGAAAAAGGCTGTTTGATTGTGGGAGGTCATGTGATAAATCCACCAAGAATACCTCCAACCTGAGTTGGCAACCCGAGGACTCTGAGGAGAAATAAAAAAAACATGCTTAAAGGAACGAAACATTTATACAGCACCTTTCACGACCTCAGGACGTCTTAAAGTGCTTTACAGTCAGTGAAGTACTTTTGAAGTGTAGTCACTGTTCTAATGTAGGAAATGCAGCAGCCAATTTGCACACAGCAAGGTCCCACAAACAGCAATGTGATAATAACCAGAGAATCTGCTTTTATTGTGATGTTGGTTGAGGGATAAATATTGGCCAGGACACCGGGATAACTTCCCTGCTCTTCTTCAAAATAGTTGCCGTGGGATTTTTACGTCCACCTGAGAGAGCAGACGGGGCCTCGGTTTAACGTCTCATCCAAAAGGCGGCACCTCCGACAGTGCAGCACTCCCTCAGCACTGCTCTGGAGTGTCAGCCTAGTTTTATGTGCTCAAGTCCCTGGAGTGGGACTTGAACCCACAACCTTCTGACTCAGAGGGACGAGTGCTGCCCACTGAGCCACGGCTGTCAATTACATAAAAAAGGTGCTATATAGACACGAGTTCTTGTTGTTGTTGCAGAGAGACTGATGTACTGTCTCCAGTCAGGGTATTGGTGCAAAGCTCTTGCAGAGAACAGTCATAGGTCACAGGACTGGAAAACAACTGACAAAAGGTCACGGGTTTCAGGATCTGATGAAACCTGCACTGGAAGATTTTGAAAGGACACAGCAGCAGCATGATGGAAAGGTTGAGGTCATTCAGACTCAAATGGACGTTTTTGCAGCTAACAAGGCTCCTGCACAAGAGCTCCAGCTTTCACGCTCCGATAACCATCAATGCCCTGTCAGAAAGCAAAGTGCTGAGTGCCACAGAGGTGTTGTCTGCTTTCCTTTATTATACACCTGAAAGTCACCACTGCCTGCGTGTAAAAGCTCAGCAGGCATCCTGTTCCCTTTCACAGCCTCAGTCATTTTCCAAATGGACCATTATTTCCACGAGCAACATGACGTCCTTCAGATTTCCACTGTAGAGCAGTAAATCGATTTGGTGCGTGTGTTGAAATATATTGAGAAGGATTGAACACATAGCAAATGGAAACTTTGACTGGGGGGGTGAAACCGAGGCCCCGTCTGCTCTCTCGGGTGGATGTCAAAAACCCCACAGCACTATTTTGAAGAAGAGCAGGGGAGTTATCCCTGGTGTCCTGGACAATATTTATCCCCCAATCAACATCATCAAAACAGATTATCTGGTCATTTATTTCATTGTTGTTTGTGCAATCTTGATGTGAGCAAATTTGCTGCCATGTTTCCTACATTTGAAATGTAGTCACTGTTGTAAAGTACTTCATTGGCTCTAAAGCGCTTTGGGACGTCCTGAGGTTGTGAAAGGCGCTATAGAAATGCTAAAGTCTTTCTTTCAATTAGAAAACACTGCCCTTTAAGCAAGCCAAGCTGAATGGTTGAAATCCTTTTCCCAATCTATTTATTAAATACACAGGGGACCACTTTGAATGGACAATCAACAAACACCAGGAAAGCAGCCAATCAAATCACTTAAAATACACAAACCACTAAAAGCTAGTGGACAGGTACAAAAAATAATTAAAAAGGCTAATGGAATGTTGGCCTTTATCTCAAGAGGGCGATACAAAGGGGAGGAAGTTATGTTACAGCTGTACAGAGCTCTGGTTAGACACCGTCTGGAGCACTGTGTTCAGTTCTGGGCACCGCACCAGAGGAAGGATATATTGGCCTTGGAGGGGGTGCAGCGCAGATTCACCAGAATGATACCGGGATAAAAGGGTTAAATTATGAGACCAGGTTGCATAGACTAAGCTTGTATTCCCTCAAGTATAGAAGATTAAGAGATGATCTAATTGAGTTGTTTAAAATTATAAAAGGATTTGATAGGGTCGATACAGAGAAACTATTTCCTCTGGTGGAGGAGTCCAGAACAAGGGGGCATAATATTAAAGTGTGTCAATTTAAATTTAAATTTAATTTAATTATAAACCTTTATAAATCACTGGTTCGGCCTCAGATGGAGTACGGTGTTCAATTCTGGGCACCACACTTTAGGAAGGATGTCAAGGCTTTGGAGAGGGTGCAAAGGAGATTTACTAGAATAGTACCAAGGATGAGGGACTTCAGTTATGTGGAGAGACTGGAGAAGCTGGGGTTGTTCTCCTTACAGCAGAGAAGGTTAAGGGGAGAAACATAGATACATAGAAAAATAGGAGCAGGAGTAGGCCATTTGGCCCTTCGAGCCCATTCAATATGATCATGGCTGATCCTCTATCTCAATACCATATTCCCGCTCTCTCCCCATACCCCTTGATGCCTTTTGTGTCTAGAAATCTATCTATCTCCTTCTTAAATATATTCAGTGACTTGGCCTCCACAGCCTTCTGTGGTAGAGAATTCCACAGGTTCACCACCCTCTGAGTGAAGAAATTTCTCCTCATCTCAGTCCTAAATGTCCTACCCTGTATCCTGAGACTGTGACCCCTTGTTCTAGACCCCCCAGCCAGGGGAAACATCCTCCCTGCATCCAGTCTGTCTAGCCCGGTCAGAATTTTATACATTTCAATGAGATCCCCTCTCATTCTTCTAAACTCTAGTGAATACAGGTCTAGTCGACCCAATCGCTCCTCATACGACAGTTCTGCCATCCCAGGAATCAGTCTGGTGAACCTTCGCTGCACTCCCTCTATGGCAAGTATATCCTTTCTTAGGTAAGGAGACCAAAACTGCACACAGTACTCCAGGTGTGGTCTCACCAAGGCCCTGTATAACTGTCCATGGACCACGTACAGCAGGCACCTCAAAGCACTGGAGAGGTACCACCAACGCTGCCTCCGCAAGATCCTGCAAATCCATTGGCAGGATAGGTGCACCAACGTCAGTGTTCTCGCTCAGGCCAACATCCCCAGCATCGAAGCTTTGACCACGCTCGATCAGCTCTGATGGACGGGTCACATCGTCTGCATGCCCGATACGAGACTCCCAAAACAAGTGCTCTACTCAGAGCTCCGGCACGGCAAGAGAGCCCCAGGTGGGCAGAGGAAACGCTTCAAGGACACCCTCAAAGCCTCCTTGAAAAAGTGCAACATCCCCACCGACACCTGGGACACCCTGGCCCAAGACCGCACAAAGTGGAGGAGAAGCATCCGGGAAGGCGCCGAACACCTCGAGTCTCTTCGCCGGGAGCAAGCGGAAGCCAAGTGCAAACAGCGCAAGGAGCGCACGTCAACCCAAGCACCCCACCCGGCCTTTCAACCACCGTCTGCCCCACCTGTGACAGAGACTGTAGGTCTCGCATTGAACTCATCAGTCACCTAAGAACTAATTTTTAATATGGAAGCAAGTCATCCTCGGTTCCAAGGGACTGCCTAAGAAGAAGAAGGAGAAGGTATAACTGTAGTAAGACATCCTTGCTCCGATACTCAAATCCTCTTGCAATGAAGGCCAACATACCATTTGCATTCCTAACTGCTTGCTGCACCTGCATGTTTGCTTTCAGTGACTGGTGTACAAGGATACCCAGGTCCCTCTGTACATCAACATTTCCCAATCTATCACCATTTAAATAATACTTTGCCTTTCTGTTTTTCCTACCGAAGTGGATAACTTCACATTTATCCATGTTATACTGCATCTGCCATGTATTTGCCCACTCACTCAACTAATGGAGGTGTTCAAAATTGTAAGGGGTTTGATAGAGTAAATAAGGAGAAATTGTTTCCACTGGCAGGAGGGTTGGTAACCAGAGGACACAGATTTAAGATAATTAGCCAGAGAGCCAGAGGGGAGATGAGAAGAATTTTTTTTAAGCAGCGAGTTGTGATCTGGAATGCACTGCCTGAAAGGGCGGTGGAAGCAGATTCAAGAGTAACTTTCAAAAGGGAACTGGATAAATACTTGAAGGGGAAACATTTGCAGAGCTCTGGGAAAAGAGCAGGGGAGTGGGACTAATTGGATAGCTCTTTCAAAAAGCCGGCACAGACACGATAGGCTGAATGGCCTCCTTCTGTGCCGTATGATTCTATGACAGCAGTTGGAAATTTGTTAACAGCCTCAATGCATTAGTGAACAATGGGCTAACAACTTGTAACAGTTGTATTTCATTCTCTGAACCTTTTTGTGTCCCTACTACTACTATATAGTGCCTTTAACGTAGTAAAACGTCCCAAGGTGCTTCACGGGAGCGTTATCAATCAAAATTTGACACCATGCCACAGAAGGAGATATTAGGGCAGATGACCAAAAGTGTGGTCAAAGAGGTAAGTTTTAAGGAGCATCTTAAAACGAGGAGAGAGGCGCTTAGGGGAGGAATTCCAGAGCTTGGGGCCTAAGCAGCTGAAGACACAGCCGCCAATGGTGGAGCGAAGGAAATCGGGGATGCACAAGAGGCCAGAATTGGAGGAGTGCAGAGATCTCGGAGGGATGTAGGGCTGAAGGAGATTACAGAGATTGGGAGGAGGCAAGGCAATGGAGGATTTGAAAACAACAATGGGAATTTTAGACTAGACTTTGAAAGGTTGGTGGAAGCAGATTCAAAAGGAACTTTCAAAAGGCAATTGGACATGTACTTGAAGAGTACTAATTTGCAGGGTAATGAGGACAAAGCTGGGGTGTGGGACTAATTGGAGAGCTCTTTCAAAGAGCCAGCACAGGCATGAAGGGCCGAATGTCCTCCTTCTGTTCTGTATCATTCTATGACAGCAGTTGGAAATTACCAAATGCTGCATAAAGTTAAATTCTAAATGCGTCACCCCGTTAGGTAGCCTTTATCCTCACTAATTCCTGATGAAAAATTTCCGGTTCTTACGATACAGACAAACCGTCTGAGCTGCCATTTCTGTAAAGCTCGTGGAATCCATCTTGGAACTGGATTACCAAACATTACAATGACAAGCCTGCCGAGGAAACACTTTGGTTTTGTCATGGTGCCATTAACAATGACAGCTCACACATTGACTAGAAGCTGTGGCCTGTGCTCCAGGTCTCTCTCTCTCTCTCTCCCCATCTCCCAGGAATAAAAGCCAAAGCCCTCATCCTACAACGTTGAGATTCACGACTGCTCCCACTACCTCAGTTTTGCTCGTATACATTAACAGCAATCTGAATTTAGATAGCGCCTTAACATCCCAAGCCGTCTCACAGAGGACAACAGGAGTAGAGCGGCGAGACTCTGCAGGATGGTAAGGAGAGATGGCCCAAAGTTTTGGTGGGAGAGATGTGTTTGGAGAAGGGCTTTAAAAGGTGGGGCGGGATGAGAGAGAGAGAGAGAGAAATTCAGAGATGGAAAGAGAGATGCAGAGATGGAAAGAGAGAGTGCAAGAGAAAGAGAGAGCATGCGCGTGTGGGGGGGGAGGGGACGAGAGAGAGAGAGAGAGAGAGAGAGATTAAGGGTTAGTTATCCTGAACAGTCCGCCTCAATGGATGCCTTTATTCACTGTATGGTACAGTGTTCTTCAATTGAATCACTGACTAGCCACAGGTGTTTTTGGCCACATGCATTAATTTTAGTAGAAGATGCCTTACACAAGCTCTCACAATACAGGTGATTGTACGTCACCATGTGTATATTTACTGAACACCTATCACCATTCAGTAACCAAGGAAGGAAAGCTCTCAATCAAAAAAACATTTGCACACTCTGCTTTTCAAATGACCATTTTACCAACAGACGTACAGAGAGGTTAAAGTTCACATGCGCACACCGTGTGAATATGAGTATTAAGATCACAGGCCCAATGACAGTGTCTATTCTTCATTTTTTATTTACTAATAAGAGATGCAATTCGCCACATCCGGATTCCCAATTGGCCACATGTGGCTAGTGGGTGATGTATTGGACAACCCAGGTGTAGAGACAGACTTAGGGCAATTCTAGTACTGTAATGAGAGCAGAAGTTAACCAATTTTTTCCTATCTTAGATGCATTTTGCAAAGCCTTGGTTAACCATCAATGTACTGAACATGAACTAAAACCACAGCACAGATCCAATGTGAAGGATGCAGCAGAATGGGCAGTGGGACTCACTGGTGTAGCGAACAGACCAGGGCTGGTAACCGTAATAGCCCGTGATCCGCAGGATTCTCTCCTCGATGGAACTCAGGCCGCCCAAAGAGGCGCTGCTCAAATCCTCAAACGACCTGGACGCTTTCAGATCCTCCTTAATACATTCGTCCACCACCAGGTACTTGAGCTGGCGGAGCTGGGGACTGATATCTGACAACCTCCGGGGACTCACATCGGGAGACCTGCGCATAATCCTGCAGCGGAGGGCGAGAGAAAGACAAACTTAATAAAAACATAGGTGATGGTGCTATGTGTTTGTACACTGTGGTGTTGAAATGGTTTTTGTTTTATGTGGAGTTAACTTTGAGATTTATTATTTTAAATCTAAAAAGTTGTGTGGTATTGTTTAAGGGTATTTGTACTGTAAACATTATTGATTATTTGTAAAATTAATCATTGCATTTATATTAACTATAAGGCTGTTTTTACGGCTTTATTTTTTTACTGTGATGGATGAATGTAATGGATTTACTATGTAATTGATGAGTTGTATAAGTATTATTGTATTTGAATAAAAAAAAATATAGGACAGTGGAGCAGAAGGGAGCAATGTGACTGATACTGATTAAAGGGGATTAATATGACTGTGGTTCTGGTTAAAGGGGATTAATGTGATGATTGTGGTTAAAGGGGATTAATGTGAATGATACTGGTTAAAGGGGATTAATGTGAGTGATACTGGTTAAGGGGGATTAATGTGATGATACTGGTTAAAGGGGATTAATGTGATGATACTGGTTAAAGGGGATTAATGTGATGATACTGGTTAAAGAGGATTAATGTGATGATTCTGATTAAAGGGGATTAATGTGACTGTGATACTGGTTAAAGGGGATTAATGTGATGATTCTGGTTAAAGGGGATTAATGTGACTGACACTGGTTAACGGGGAATAACGTGACTGACACTGGTTAAAGGGGATTAATGTGAGTGATACTGGTTAAAGGGGATTAATGTGAGTGCGATACTGGTTAAAGGGGAATAATGTGAGTGTGATACTGGTTAAAGGGGATTAATGTGACTGACACTGGTTAATGGGGATTAATGTGACTGTGACACTGGTTAAAGGGGATTAAAGTGACTGACACTGGTTAAAGGAGATTAATGTGACTGTGACATTGGTTAAAGGGGATTAATGTGACTGTGACATTGGTTAAAGGGGATTAATGTGAGTGTGATACTGGTTAAAGGGGTTTAATGTGAGTGTGATACTGGTTAAAGGGGATTAATGTGACTGTGACATTGGTTAAAGGGGATTAAAGTGACTGTGACACTGGTTAAAGGAGATTAATGTGACTGTGACATTGGTTAAAGGGGATTTATGTGACTGTGACACTGGTTAAAAGGGGATTAATGTGACTGTGATACTGGTTAAAGGGGATTAATGTGATGATTCTGGTTAAAGGGGATTAATGTGAGTGATACTGGTTAAGGGGGATTAACGTGATGATTCTGGTTAACGGGGAATAACGTGACTGACACTGGTTAAAGGGGAATAATGTGACTGACACTGGTTAAAGGGGATTAATGTGACTGATACTTGTTAAAGGGGATTAATGTGACTGACACTGGTTAAAGGGGATTAATGTGACTGTGATACTGGTTAAAGAGGAATAATGTGACTGTGATACTGGTTAAAGGGGATTAATGTGACTGTGACATTGGTTAAAGGGGATTAATGTGACTGTGACATTGGTTAAAGGGGATTAATGTGAGTGTGATACTGGTTAAAGAGGAATAATGTGACTGTGATACTGGTTAAAGGGGATTCATGTGACTGTGATACTGGTTAAAGGGGATTAATGTGACTGTGATACTGGTTAAAGGGGATTCATGTGACTGTGATACTGGTTAAAGGGGATTCATGTGACTGTGATACTGGTTAAAGGGGATTAATGTGACTGACACTGGTTAAACAGACATTAAGAGATGGTGCAAGGCAAAAGGAGATGGTAATGGGACAAGTTAAGAAACAAAAGATGGCTCTAGATGAAGTGTAAATGGCAGAATGAAAGACAGCTGCCATGTGGGAGAGAGAAAAAAATAATATATAAAATAAATGGGAAAAAAAGAGAATAGGGGCAGAGGTTATGGTCTGAAATTGTTGAACTCGATGTTGAGTCCAGAAGGCTATATATAAAGTGCCTAATCGAAAGAGGAGGTGCTGTTCCTCGAGCTTACGTTGAGCTTCATTGGAACAGTGTAAGAGGCCGAGGACAGAGAGGTCAGAGTGGGAGTGGAGCGGAGAATTAAAGTGACAGGCGACCGGAAGCTCGGGGTCACCCTTACGGACTGAACGGAGGTGTTCTGCAAAGCGGTCACCCAATCTGCATTTGGTCTCCCCAATGTAGAGGAGACCGCATCGTGAGCAGCAAATACAGTATACTAAATTGCAGGAAGTACAAGTAAATCGCTGTTTCACCTGGAAGGAGTGTTTGGGGCCCTGGACAGTGGGAAGGGAGGAGGTAAAAGGGCATGTGTTGCATCTCCTGCACTTGCACAGGAAGGTGCCGGGCGAAGGGGAAGGGGTGTTGGGGGTGATAAAGGAGTGGACCAGGGTGTCGCGGAGGAAGCGGTCCCTTCGGAATGCTGAAAGGGGAGGTGACGGGAAGATGTGTTTGATGGTGGGATCACGCTGGAAGTGGCGGAAATGGCGGAGGATGATCCGTTGAATGTGGAGGCTGGTGGGGTGAAAGGTGAGGACAAGGGGAACCCTATCGTGGTTCCGGGAGGGAGAGGAAGGGGTGAGAGCAGAAGTGCGGGAAATAGAACGGACACGGTCAAGGGCCGTGTCAACCACAGTCGAGGGGAATCCTCGGTTGAGGAAAAAAGGAAGACCTGTCAGAAGCACTGGTATGGAAGGTGGCATCGTCAGAGCAGATGCGGCGGAGACGGAGAAACTGGGAAAATGGAATAGAGTCCTTACAGGAAGCGGGGTGGGAGGAAGTGTAGTCCAGGTAGCTGTGAGAGTCAGTGTGCTTGTAGTGAATAGAGTTATACAGCACAGAAAGAGGCCTTTCGGCCCATCGTGTCCGCGCCGGCCATCAAGCCCTATCTATTCTAATCCCATTTTCCAGCACTTGGTCCGTAGCCTTGTATGCTATGGCGTTTCAAGTGCTCATCTAAATGCTTCTTGAATGTTGTGAGGGTTCCTGCCTCTACCATCCTTTCAGGCAGTGAGTTCCAGATTCCAACCACCCTCTGGGTGAAAAAGTTTTTCCTCAAATCCCCTCTAAACCTCCTGCCCCTTACCTTGAAACTATGCCCCCTGGTTATTGACCCCTCTACTAAGGGGAAAAGTTCCTTTCTATCTACCCTATCTATGCCCCTCATAATTTTGTACACCTCAATCAGGTCCCCCCTCAGCCTTCTCTGCTCTAAGGAAAACAACCCCAGCCTGTCCAGTCTCTCTTCATAGCTGAAGCGTTCCAGCCCAGGTAACATCCTGGTGAATCTCCTCTGCACCCTCTCCAATGTAATTACATCCTTCCTATAGTGTGACGACCAGAACTGCACACAGTATTCCAGCTGTGGCCTAACTAGCGTTTTGTACAGCTCCATCATAACCTCCCTGCTCTTATTCTATGCCTCGGCTAATGAAGGCAAGTATCCCATATGCCTTTTTAACCACCTTATCTACCTGTCCTGCTGCCTTCAGGGATCTATGTACATGCACACCAAGGTCCCTCTGATCCTCTGTCCTTCCTAGGGTCCTACCATTCATTGTGTATTCCCTTGCCTTGTTAGTCCTCCCAAAAGGCATCACCTCACACTTTTCAGGGTTAAATTCCATTTGCCACTGTTCTGCCCATCTAACCAACCTATCTTTATCGTCCTGTAGAATGTTTGTCAATAGCCTATCCCCAGAGATGGAGACAGAGAAGTCGAGGAAGGGAAGGGAAGAGTCGGAGATGGATCATGTGAAGGTGAGAGAAGGGTGGAAATTGGAAGCAAAGTGAATGAAATTTTCTCGTTCAGGGCGAGAGCAGGAGACGGCACCGATACAGTCATCAATGTACCGGAAAAAGAGGTGAGGGAGGGGACCTGAGTAGGACTGGAACAAAGAGTGTTCCACATATCCCACGAAAAGGCAGGCATAGCTGGGACCCATGCAGGTTCCCATAGCAACACCTTTAATTTGGAGGAAGTGAGGGAGTCAAAGGAGAAGTTGTTCAATGTGAGAACAAGTTCAGCCAGGTGGAGGAGGGTGGTGGTGGATGGGGACTGGTTGGGCCTCTGTTCAAGGAAGAAGCGGAGCGCCCTCAGGCCATCCTGGTGGGGGATGGAGGTGTAGACGGATTGGACGTCCATAGTGAAAAGGAGACGGTTGGGGCCAGGAAACTGGAAACTGTTAAAGTGACGGAGGGCGTCAGAAGAGTCGCAGATATAGGTGGGAAGAGACTGGACAAGGGGAGAAAAAATAGAGTCGAGATAGGAAGAGATAAATTCCGTGGGGCAAGAACAGGCTGAAACGATGGGTCTACCGGAGCAGTCCTGTTTGTGGATCTTGGGAAGGAGGTAGAAGCGGGCTGTGCGGGGTTGGGGAATTATAAGGTTGGCGGCCGTGGAGGGAAGATCTCCAGAGGAGATGAGGTCAGTGATGGTCTTGGAAATGGTGGCTTGATGTTCGGTAGTGGGGTCATGGTCCAGGGGGAGGTAGGAGGAGGTGTCGGAGAGTTGGCGTTCAGCTAGGTAGAGGTCGGTTCGCCAAACAACAACAGCACCACCCTTGTCAGCAGGTTTAATGACAATGTTGGGGTTGGATCTGAGAGAATGGAGTGCTGCAAGTTCAGAGGGAGGTAGGTTGGAGTGGGTAAGGGGAGCAGAGAAATTGAGACGGCCGATGTCACACCGGCAGTTTGCAATGAAAAGATCTAGAGAGGTTAAGAGGCCAGAGGGAGGGGTCCAGGTAGAACAAGAATTCTGAAAGCGGGAGAAAGGGTCAGCCGTGTGGGGGGAAGACGCCTGGCCAAAGAAGTGGGCACAGAGACGAAGGCGGCGGAAAAAGAGCTCAGCATCGTGCCGAGCTCGAATTTAATTGAGATGGGGGCGTAAGGGGATGAAGCTCAGGCCTTTGGTATGGACTAATCGTTCGGGGTCAGAGAGGGTACTGTGATGTGACTGTGATACTGGTTAAAGGGGATTAATGTGACTGTGATACTGGTTTTGGCGGATTAATGTGACTGACACTGGTTAAATGGACCTTTAGAAGTTAAGATGCGTGCACTTCATACCACATTATCTAACTCCACATTGCACGAATGTGCACTGATTAAATGCATGAAATCCAAGTGAACAATCGCCTTTCCATTTCTATCTTTTGCAAATAATAATTCAATCAATCCCCGACCTGCGCCTTTGTTTGACAGCCCCCGGGTCCTGCAATTGATTGAAGTCTGTACTTACGTGAGTGTCGCCTTCGCCCTGCTGTCTGGGAACTCGCTGACTCCCATCGATGAGGAAGGTGTGAGGGGGGAGACGGGATAGCGGTGCGGGCGGAAAGCGGGGCAGAATCCGCCAGCAAGTCCTCCACAGCCGGAGCTCTGCTCAGCGCCTCTCCTGCATGGACCGAGAGCCAAGCGCCTCTCTCCCTCGGCTGCACTTTACTGTGTCTCCTTCTTCACCTGCCGGCTGCTGTGTGCTTGCCTTCCTTCCTTTCTCTCTTTTTCGCTCTCTCCTCCGGTGGAGGATCTTTTTATTTATTTTTTTGGGTATCAGGACTGAGTTTTTGCACCGACTCCCGCCACTGGGAGGCAGAGTGACTGACAGCAGAAGGACCTGATTCTCTCCACTCAAGGTGCTGGCGGCTCCTTAATCCATCCTCATTCCATCATCCTGGAAGCCCGCAGCACAGAGGGAGAAAGCAGCCTAGGTTTCAGCGAAATCTACAGCCAGGTTGAAACGGAGTTAGTGGTTGCCAACCCTCCAGGATTGCCCTGGAGTCTCCCGGAATTGAAAATTGATCTCCAGGACATCCCAAGAGAAAAATCATAGGGGCATCAAATTAAAAAAAAGATATTTCACCACCTTTGTTTATTAATTATGAAAATGTTGGTGATGGGAAAGAAAAGGTTGTTTGACCGACAGTCAAGAATCATCCGTTTGGGTAACGAAGAGTCTGTTCGCTTTCCGATTGGCTGTGGGAAGGCGTTGCCGCGAGGTTGGGCGTTTTGGGCGACCAATGGCGGGAGTGTGTGAGGGAGGTGGTCACGTGATGAAACCTCCAGGAATACATCCAGCCAGAGTTGGCAACCCTGGACAGAAGGGTTTTCTTGTCCCCCAGTTCCTTCTGAATCTTGGAGTCTCCACTTTGAGAGAGTAAGCAGTCCAGGGTTCAAACAGTGAGGATGAGGGGTGTAATCAAAACATACCCCCAGATCCCTAAAACAGTCTGAATTTACAATAACCCCAACACAGTATCGCTTGTATCAACCCCATAATAGACAGGCGTTTGAATAAATAGGTGATGGGGTAATCGAACTTGTCAGCCGTGGCATAGTAGTTGCACTCTCACCTGAGTCAGAAGGTCATGGGTTCAAGTTCCACTCCAGAGACTTGAGCACATAATCTAGGCTGACACTCTCATTGCAGTGCTGAGGGAGTGCTGCACTGTCGGAGATGCCGTCTTTTGGATGAGACGTTAAACCGAGGCCCTGTCTGCTCTCTCAGGAGGACATAAAAGATCCCATGGCACTAATTCGAAGAAAAACAGGGGAGTTCTCCCCGGCGTCCTGGCCAATATTTATCCCTCAGTCAACATCACTAAAACAGATGATCTGGTCATTATCACATTGCTGTTTGTGGGAGCTTGCTGTGCACAAATTGGCCACACTTTAAAATATGCTTCATTGGCACAGCTCAATCCCATTTTTGCCTGTTTGCTGAATGAGGTATTTTCTGTCAGTGACCCCTGAAGGGCTAAGATGCAGCTAAACCTGATCCTGACTGCTGACTCTATCATTTTACAACCCTACTCCAGTATTGTGCAAGTGGTTCCATTTTTCTACTTCAGTGCTCCAATAATTGATTTTTCCTTTCTGCACCGATCACATAATAATCCTTGTTGTTCTCTTTACTGCCATACAAACCGCGCATTATGACTTCCACAATAAATTTAATTGACTTGAATTGAAATCAAGGGCAGGTTATAAGCAACACTTAGGGAAGCAGGCAAATGAATCTTTCATTGATTTGCAGCTCAATGCTAGTTGTAATTAAAGTGAGACATTTATACAATTGTCCCAGTAGTGCTCTGTGCTCATTGACTAAGATGTCTTGGAACAAGGGATATGGGGATAGTGCGGGAAGGTGGAGTTGAGGTAAAAGATCAGCCATGATCTTATTAAAGGGCGGAGAGCGGAGCAGGCTCAAAGGGCCGAATGGCCTACTCCTGCTCCTATTTCTTATTTTCTTACAATGAGGCCCTGACATCACGGCTCAATATCTTAACCACTCTGCCCTACCTCTTGTGGTGGGCCCCAATGGGTGAGCTGCACCTATTTCGGAGTGTTAACCATGAGCAAACATAAAAATCAAATACAAACACTAGGCCTCTGCCTCAGCTCATCTGCTGATGAAACCCTCATCCATGCCTTTCTTACCTCCAGACTTGACTATTGACATTTGATCTCCTGGTCGACCGCCCATCTTCCACCCTCCATAAACTTGAGCTCATCCAAAACTCTGCTGCCCGTATCCTAAGTCGCACCAAGTCACATTCACCCATCACCCCTGTGCTCGCTGACCTACATTGGCTCCTGGTCTGGCAACACCTCGATTTTAAAATCCTCATCCTTCTATTCAAATCCCTCCATGGCCTCGCCCCTCCCTGTCTCTGTAACCTCCTCCAGCCCAACAACCCTCCGAGATCTCTGCACTTCTCCAATTCTGGCCTCTTGTGCATCCCCGATTTTAATCGCTCCACCATTGGTGGCCGTGCCTTCAGCTCTCTAGGCCCTGAGCTCTGGAATTCCCTCCCTAAACCTCTCTACCTCTCTCTCCTCCTTTAAGATGCTCCATAAAACGAACCTCTTTCACTTGTCCTAATATCTCCTTATGTGGCTCGGTATTAACTTTTGTCTGGCAACGTTGTTGTTGTTGTCGTTGGATAGTTTATTGGAACATACACCAGTGCTGGTGTCGGGGGATATAAATTTCTTGCTGCCTTCTGTCTCCATACACCATGTGTGTATTTAACTTTAGTCCCTGGCTCAATGCTCACCCAATCCCTATTTAACTCAACTTCACTCCTCTAAACCAGTTGGCTTTGGTGTGTCTTACTAGAGGGTCCCAAAGACCATCCAGCGCATCCATTGCACCAGGGATGTCAAATATTTCTGGAGCTGGGGGCCAGAAACGCATATTGTAAATGGTAAGTGGTCTGCATATGATTACATGACCCCCATACACTGAAAATGTGAGACCCCTATACACAGAACATCTAAATACACTAATACACACAAGCTCAAACCCACTCAAACATTTAAGATTGCCAAGCATCAAAAGTGTGAGAGCCCCAGACATAAATTGTAAGATGTCCCCTGCCCCCATTCAAGCCATCCCTCTCCTTCTTGCCATCCTTCAACCCCTTCCTTCTGCCATGGACTGATCCTCCTTCCCCCCCTACCACCTCCTCCTCCTCCTCCTCCTCACTTTTGTCCCTTACACCTCCTCCTCCTGTACTCTTCCTGTCTCATTCCTCATCCTCCCCTCTCCTCCTTTGGGGGAAAAACAAACCTGCAGCCAAATTCCAACTCTGTGTAATTCCTGCCCAACTCCCAGAGGCAATCAAACAAGGCTCCAAGAGCCCCTCGTGACCCAAGGTGCATTAATAGATGTTTTCCAACTAAACTCCTCCCCTTGTTGTCCCAATTTCCTTAGGAATGCACAACTGCCCAGGACTAGAAATGATCAATTCCATCCATTGGTCAAATCCCAAAGGTCAGATATCTTACTCGAAGAGGAAGAATTAGATGAAAGGATAAATTCAGCGATCCCGCATTCCCAGCAGTGATTGCAGCGACTTGAAGGGAGTGCAGTCAGAGATGGGGCTACGACACTGTAATGGAGATTTATTTTGACCCGCAGCTCCTCAGTGGGAGAGCGAGATAGCGTGAGATATTTTACATCTTGACCTAACATTCATTAGTCAAGGAGACAGGATGTCTTTTTACTATTTATTAAAACACTGTAATAGGACATTACATTAAGAACTGTAACAGACAGCCAAACTTCTCTCCCTGAGGTAGGGGATCAAACTTGCCTGAACTTGCCCCTCAGGCTCCAGCCCCTCCCTCCCTGTATGGCCGGGGAACTGGGTCAAAAGCAATCTCAAAACACAACACTCCTTTCCCCCAGATAAAACCCCTTAGTCCTCCAGACGTCTGGGACGGAATTTAACTCGACTTGAGCGCCGCGGGACAGGTATATTCGGGGTGTCACTGTTAGCCTCAGGAAAACCTTCCTCCGTGGTTGATGACTCTATGACACCCTCTGTGGACGTGGCTTCCGTCGTTGTTGCAGGAGGCAGGCCGTCACTGCTTGGCAGAGGTGGCGGAGACAATGGTCTAGCCTTTGATGTCTCAGTTACTCTCGCTGGAGTACGACCCCGTAGCTGGTCTACGTGGCGTCTGTGTAGCTGGCCATCAGGTGTACGGACGCTGTACGACAGGGGACCCGTGGCCTGCTCCACCACGGCAGGCATCCATTTGTCTCCTCCTGTATAGCAACGGGCAAACACAGTCTCTGACGGCTCGAACTGCCTGGTGGTGCCCTGGTGCTTCTTAGCCAGCACCTCTTGTTTTGTGTGCATCTCGTCCTTGTAGTCCGGGTGTAGCCGGTCCAGTGCAGTCGCCAGCCGGCGACCCATCAGCATCTCAGCAGGACTCTTCCCCGTTGCTGAGTTTGGTGTGGTATGCTGTGATAACAGGAACCTGGCCAATCTGGTTTGCCAGTCCCCCACCGATATCCTCACCAGTGCCTCTTTTGTGGTTTGCACCATCCTCTCTGCCTGCCCATTAGAGGAGGGGTGATAGGGGGCTGTGGTCACGTGGCGGATCCCGTTTCTGCTTGCAAAAGCCTTGAACTCCGCTGACGTGAAGGCTGCTCCATTGTCTGAAACCAGCACGTCGGGGACCCCATGTGTGGCAAACAGCAAACGCAACGTGTTGATCACTGCCCTGGATGTCATGGAGTTCATAATAGCCACCTCCAGCCATTTCGAATGCGAATCAACTGTCGTAAGAATGAGCCTTACGCGTGGTGAACTTAAAGTAAGCTTTAATCAACTAAAAAGGTACTACATACAAAAGAGGTCTTACTCTATGCCTCTCCAAGATCCAACTGATCAGTCCAGTATTTATCCTGGACTAATCACAGGAAGTGATGCAATAAAGTTCGAGTCACAGGAAGCTGTATTGTGTTACCACATTCTCCACCCCCAAAAGATTAGGAGGCCGTGATGCTCCCTCCATTTCGTAGCCGCTGGACGAGGGAGAGCCGCACCCGTTTGGGTTCTCGTAGCGGTAGAGGGCCCCTAGCCCGTTTACCCGCCGCGGGCCGTGGACCAGAGTCTGAGTGATCCAGCCCGCTCTGTGAGGGGTCAGGACGATCCTGACTGTGTACTGGTGCCCGAACGGGTGTCGGGCAGGGCTGTGGCAGATCCGTTTCCGAGCGTACGGTACGGGGTGGATCGTGGCTGCGCGTGCGAGCCCCGACGGGCTCATAGTCAGTCTGCCCCAGGTCGGCACGCTGGAGTGAGGTACCAGCCGGCGTCAGATCCAGATCGTGATGAGAGGCACCTGGCGAGCCCAGAGATGTGCCTGGTGCAATATCATCCCCTGGTGTCCCTCTATGTTTCGGCGGGCAGGGAGCCAGATCCCGCAATGACACGGTAGATTCCCGACCGTCAGGATACCGAATATAGGCGTAGGTAGGGTTGACGTCAGTGAGCTCAACTTCATCTACCAGGGGGTCATTCTTAGACGCCCGGACATATCTTCGGAGTAGCACTGGTCCCGGTGTAGTCAGCCATGACGGGAGAGATATCCCATAGGATGAGCGACGCTGAAATCGGAAGAACCGTTCATGAGGCGTCGTATTTGTGGCGGTCGAAAGGAGGGACCGTGTGGAGTGTAATGCGTCTGGAAGTACTGCTTCCCATTGCTGGTTGGGTAGGCCCTGAGATCTCAAAGCCAGACGTACCGCATTCCAGATGATAGCGTTAAAACGCTCGACTTGCCCATTCCCGACCGGATGATAAGGCGTCGTTCTGCTGGCAGCAATACCCCGTTCCGAGAGATAGGCCTTGAGTTCTCCTGACATAAAAGAAGGGCCCCGATCCGAATGAACATAGGATGCCATGCCACAGAAAGCAAATACCTGCTCAAGGCAGCTGATAACCGTGGTCGTCAGCATATTGGGGCAGGGAAAGGCAAACGGAAAACGGGAATACTCATCGACCATGGTCAACAGATAAGTGTTGCGAGTTGAAGAGGGCAACGGCCCCTTAAAATCGATGCTAAGCCGTTGCATTGGCTGGGTCGCATGTATGAGTATACCACCCGAGGGGCGGAAAAACTGAGGTTTCAATTCCGCACAGACTCTGCAGTCCGAGCACATCTTCTTTACATCCCCGGTAGAGAATGGGAGATTTCGGACCGCACGAAGTGTAGCATGCGAGTAACGCCCGGATGACACAACCCATCATGGATGTCTACGAGCGTAGAGGGTGCCATGGCGGAGCAGAATGCTCGTGTGAGGGTATCCGGAGCCACATTCTCCTTGCCAGGTCGATAGTGGATGGTGTAACCAAAAGAGGCCAATTCCAGCCGCCAAAGCTGGATTTTATTATTTTTAATTTTGGTCCGTTTTCGATTATCGAGCATGAAGGCGACCGATCGCTGGTCCGTGATTAAGGTAAAGTGCTGGCGAGCTAGGAGATGACTCCACTTCCGTACTGCCTCTATGATGGCTGTAGCTTCTTTCTCGACTGGAGGATAATGTAGCTCAGCCCCTTGAAAAGTCCTGGACAAAAATGCCACCGGACGACCTTCCTGATTCAGAGTGGCCGAGATCGCCACCTCCGAGGCATCACACTCCACAACAAAAGGAAGACTCTCATCGATGGAGTGAAGAGCCGCTTTCTCCAACTGTTTTTTCAGGAGGTTAAAGGCTGCAACAGCCGCTGTGTCTAGTGGGAATGTGCTGGCCTTCAGTAGAGGTTGGATTCGGTCCGAGAAGTTAGGAATCCATTTAGCATAGTATGCAAACAGGCCGAGGGCCCGGCGCAAGGAGGCCGGATTCTTAGGTGGCGGGAGTTCTTGGAGTGGGCGAAGCCTTTCAGGGTCAGGTTTAATGATGCCATTGCCCACACAATAGCCAAGGTTGTTGATGGTTGGTTGTGACTCAATGGATTTAGCCGCATTTAATGTCAAATTACGGTGCTGGAGTGCATCCCAAAATCGTTGGAGATTGGCGTCATGTTCCCGCTGATTGCGACCTGCGACAGTAATATTGTCCAGATAAGGAAACGTATCCTTCAAGTCTTCCTGTTTGACCAGGTCATCCATTGCTCGCTGGAAGACAGCCACTCCATTAGTGACCCCAAAGGGGAGGCGACGAAATTGATACAGCCGTCCATTGGCTTCAAAGGCCGTATACTGCTTGTCTGAGACCTTCAAGGGTACCTGATGATAGGCACTTTTCAGATCATATGTTGAGAACACCGTGTACTCAGCCAGTTTATTAACCATATCATCGATGCGCGGCAATGGGTATGCGTCCAAGTCCGTATATTGATTGATGGTCTGTGAATAGTCAATGCACAGCCGTTTCTTGTGAGGTTGTAGAGGGTTTTTAACAATAACGACCTGGGCGCGCCATGGCGACGAACAAGGCTCGATGATATCCTCTGCTAAAAGCCGAGAAATCTCAGCCGCAATAAAAGACTGATCTTCCTGACTGAAACGTCGTGACTTTGTTATAATCGGTTTGCATCGAGGAGGGATACTGGTAAAAAGTGAGGGTTCATCCAGTGAAGCTGCTGACAATGCACAGAACGGTAATCGAGGTCGTATATTAGAAATAGTGAGTTCAGGTTTGGATCCGCCGAACTCAATGGTGAGCTTCTTATGCTGCTTTTGAAAATCCAGCCCTAAGATAAGATCACTACATAAATCCTTGAGCACCGAAAGCCGGGTGGAGGGATACCTGTGACCATTAAGTGTTATTTCAACCATACAAAAGCCAGAAATTCTGGTATTAAGTGATGACTGAGCCATCGCAACTGCCTGGTCCGATGGGAAAACATGTAGCTTTAACTCTGCAACAATCTGTTCCCTAATGAAACTATCAGTACTACCTGAGTCAATTAAGGCATCTAAAGTATGTCCATTAATTGATGCTTTTGTAGCTGCATGGAATAGGTTCTGAGGACAAGCAGCTGTAATTGGTGTCGTTGCACAAAGAGTGGCTGAAACTCTAGGTGTGTTTCTTCGAGAGGAAACCCGAGAGGAAGCACGATAGATGTTAGCCGGAACATCTTGCTAGGCCCTTACCGGGGCAGTTCGGTAGGACTTAGCTTGATAAGCCCTCGTAGAGGCTCTTGATAGGCAAACCTTTGCAAAATGACCCTTTTTGTTGCAATGACTGCAAAACGCATTGCGAGCAGGGCAGAATTTCCGAGGGTGAAACTCATCACCACAAAAGAAGCATTTCTTAGATTGCCAAGAGGCTGCCACAGTGGGGTCATCATCCTCTTCATCAGTGAAGTCATCAGATTGATCGTCAGGGATAAAGACCTCCCTAATAGAGTTCACCTGTGGCCTCTTAAATTGCCTGACTGTAGTTAAGGCAGTAGACCGAGGTCTGGGCACTGTATAAAGGTCTGCATTTCTTTTTGCCAGATCTAGAGAGCAAGCCATGTCATAAGCTCTCTGAAGCTCAAGTGTCTTACTTTCCAGTAGACGCTGGCGTATAAATGGGGAGGCAAGCCCGCAGATGAAAGCATCACGGATCATTTCTTCACGGTACAGCTCAGCTGAGGCCGCCTGAAAGTTACAGTCCATACTAAGTCTGCGAAGCTCTTGGAGGAATTTATCAATGGATTCCTCCGGCCCTTGTTGGGCTGTAGCTAGTAGATGTCTGGCATAGACCTCATTCGGTGTCTTAGTATATAGTCTCTTAAGCGTCCGAATTGCCTCCTCGTAACTGTCCCATTCCTCCACATACTGAAATACATTCGGGGTGACACAGTTGATGAGTATCCGCAATTTTGAGTCATCATCAGCCTTGCAATATTCCAGAAAATTGTCAAACGTGCGATACCAGTGTTTCCACACCTTACCGGCTGCTGGGGCATTTGGGTCCAAGTCAAGACGCGATGGTTTAAGGATGTTTTCCATGATGGGTGATTCCCTGGATCCTTAGTTCCGAGTTCGTCCAAAAAGTTTGAGTGCGAAGTTTTCCAAAGTTGATTAAATTGTCGTAAGAATGAGCCTTACGCGTGGTGAACTTAAAGTAAGCTTTAATCAACTAAATAGGTACTACATACAAAAGAGGTCTTACTCTATGCCTCTCCAGGATCCAACTGATCAGTCCAGTATTTATCCTGGACTAATCACAGGAAGTGATGCAATAAAGTTCGAGTCACAGGAAGCTGTATTGTGTTACCACATCAACCACTATTAAAAAGACCTTCCCCTGAAAAGGCCCTGCAAAGTCAACGTGGAGTCTTGACCATTTACGAGTGGTCCACTCCCAGGGGTGAAGGGGAGCCTTGGGTGGGCTATGGCGGGTCAGCTGACATGTCTCACAGCTCTTTACCACCTCCTCCACGTCTTGGTCCAACCCCGGCCACCAGACGTAGCTTCTCGCCAACGCCTTCATGTGCACAATCCCAGGGTGTGAGTCATGCAGCATTTTCAGTACCTCCTCTCTTGCGGCGGCAGGAACCACCACACGGCTTCCCCAGAGCACACAGTTCCTGTGTGCAGACATTTCATGGCGCCTCTGAACGAAGGGCTTGAAACGCTCCTCCTGGACCTCGGAGGGCCAGCCGTGCAGCAGCCAGCGTAGCACCCGTGATAAGACTGGATCCTTCTGTGTGAGGCTGCCAATCCGCTGGGCATGGAGTGGGGCCTCCGGGACCTGCTCCAGTAGCAGCACCTCCAGGGGTGGTGGCGTCTCAGCCATCGGCCGGTTCAAGGGCAAGCGACTCAGAGCATCAGCATTAGCCAGCATCTTCCCAGGCCTGTAGCAAAGTTCATAACTGTAGGCCCCCAACATCAGACTCCACCGAAGCATACGCGGTGATATGATTAGGGGCATGGGCTTGGAGTGATGCAGGAGCCCCAAGAGTGGCTTGTGGTCCGTGTAGATGACGAACTGTCTCCCTAACAGGTACTGGCTGAACTTCTTTACCCCAAATATGATGGCTAAGGCCTCCTTGTCAATCTGGGCGTAGTTACGTTCTGTTGTTGAGAGTGTTCTTGAGGCAAAACTGATAGGCGCCTCCCGGCCATCTGGCTCTATGTGACCCAATAGAGCTCCCAGCCCGTATGGTGAGGCATCACACACCAACACCAATGGTTTGTTTTCATCATAGTGTGCCAGAACCTTATCTGCTTGTAGCAGTTCCTTTGCCTGTCTGTAGGCTGTTTCATGATCTGAGGTCCAGTTCCACACTGTTGCTTGGTCTAACAGCCTGTGCAGTGGCTCTAAGATTGTGGCTTTGCCCTTGAGAAAACAACTGTAGAAGTTTAACAGTCCGAGGAATGCCTGCAGTTCGGTCTTGTTCTTGGGGTTGGGAGCGCTCCTGATAGCCTCCACCTTCTCCGTAGTCGGATGCACACCGTCTTTGTCCACTCGGAATCCCAAGAACTCCACCCCATTGGCAGCGAACACACATTTCTCCTTCTGAAGGCGTAGTCCTACCTCAGCCAGCCGGCGTAGTACTTCCTGCAGCCGCTCATCATGGGCTTCCTGTGTCTTGCCTGTAATTAGTATGTCATCCAGGTAAGGCTGAACTCCCGGAACACCAGCCAACAGGGTGTCCATGAACCTCTGAAAGATTGCCACAGCCGTCGACACCCCAAACTGCAGCCTTGCGGCTCGGAAAAGTCCTCTGTGGGTGTTGATTGTCAATAGCTCGGCTGACTTTTCATCCAGGACCAGTTGCTGGTATGCTTGCTTGAGATCCAGCTTGGTGAACAGGGTGCCTCCAGCCAGTGTTGAAAACAGCTCTGTAACTGTTGGTAAGGGATACACATCTGGTAGCACAGCAGTATTAACCGTACATCTGTAATCTCCACAGATTCGCAGGCCCCCATCCTTCTTTGCAATGGGCACGATAGGGGTGGCCCAACGGGAGTTCTTCACTGGTATAAGAACCCCTTGGTTCACCAGCTTATCCAGGGTCTCATCCACCTTCTTGCGCAACGCAAAAGGAACTGGTCGCGCCTTGAAGAACTTAGGCGCTACCCCTGGGTCCACTTTGATTGAGACTGGCGGTCCCCGACAGGCCCCGAGCTCACCAAAAACCTCTTCATAGTTCTCCAACATAGGCATTATGGGCTGTCGCTGTACCGTGTGTACTCCTGTCACTCCAATACCAAGGGGCTCAAACCAATCTCTGCCCAGCAGGCTTGTGCCCTGCCCCGCCACCACATAAAGCGGAAGTGTGTCCTTGACTGCCCGATACTTAACTTTCACATGAATCATACCCAGCACTTGGAGTTGGGCTTGGGACCACTGCCGTAGCACGCCACTGACCTGAGCCATCACCGGGGGTTCACTTGGCCACAGCCTATTGTAAGTCTCTTCACTTATCAACGAACACGCTGAGCCTGAATCCACCTCCATGCCGAGTGGTGCCCCATTCACGATCACATTTGCTGTGTATCCCCACCGTCTGTGGTGTCGCTGCTCAGCTTCCGTGGTATACACTGTATACTCATCGTTGTCCTCCCGTGTCAGGGTGTGTGTCTGCGATGCTTGTGTTGGCTCTGCTGCAGCAGCCTGAGCTTTCTTCATGCAGACACGAGCTATGTGTCCTCTTTTCTTACAGAAATGACATACCGCTGACACAAATTTGCATGTAGTGGCACCATGGAGAGCCCCACAGCGGAAACATTTTCTTCCTGTCTGTTTAGTTGCCTCCCTGTCACTCGCAGCATCAGCTGCGTGTGTGGTCTTGTGCACACCCTCGGCGGCCCGAGGTGGCGCTGCTTCTATACGTAGCATACCTGTGTTCATCGACGCAGCCTCTGCTGCTAAAGCCTTCTCCTCGGCCAGTCGGAACGTCAGGGCCTTGTCCGCTAACAGCTGTTTCTGCAATGTCGAGTCCAGCACTCCACACACAATCCGATCACAGAGCACATTGTCTAAATGGTCACCAAAATTACAATGTACCGAGCGTTTCCTCAACTCAGCAATGTACCTTGAAATAGATTGTCCAGGCTGTTGTTTACAATTGTGAAAATGGAAACGCTGCACAATTTCTGAGGGTTTTGGGTTGAAATGTTGCTGCAGTATTTCTATCAAGTCCTTATAATCCACCTCACTAGGTTTACGAGGAACCACCAATGAACGCAGGACAGAGTAAGTAGCCGCTCCGCATACACTGAGCAACACTGAGCGCTTCTTCTCTTCTTTGTCAATATCATTGGCCTCCAAGAAACACCCCAGTCTTTCTGCGTATTCCTCCCATGAATTGTCCTCATCCCCAGAGAACTCTTCAATACGTCCCAAGGCCGTCATCGTGTTAATGTGCGCTGTCCCTTTAAGATCCACGTGGTCAGAGTTACAATAGCTAAACTCACGTTAGTTGGCTGGATGTTATTAGCTGGGTGGCCCGCTCGTCGCAATATCCAATATCAGATTCGTAGGTTCGCGTCTGTCTCCGTCCTTCTAGAGAGTCCAACAACCGCCTCGTCGCCAGTTTTACATCTTGACCTAACATTCATTAGTCAAGGAGACAGGATGTCTTTTTACTATTTATTAAAACACTGTAATAGGACATTACATTAAGAACTGTAACAGACAGCCAAACTTCTCTCCCTGAGGTAGGGGATCAAACTTGCCTGAACTTGCCCCTCAGGCTCCAGCCCCTCCCTCCCTGTATGGCCGGGGAACTGGGTCAAAAGCAATCTCAAAACACAACAAGATATACTAACACAATGCACACAAGGTGTAATCTAACTTTCCCTTACCCTCGTTATTGCTTTCGTGACATTTGTATTATTTACCTCTTTACTCCATTTTTTTGACATAAAGTTTGCCATCTTTCCAATAAATTGAGTATTCGGACTAGAATCAATTGGCGCTTGAGCTAAGCTGGGCAACGGACTCATCATCGAGTTTTAACTCAATGTTTCAGTTGACTGGAGAATGTTATAAAACGAGACACTTACATGGACCTGCTGTTAATGTGCAGCAGTTTTGACTTTTTGCTGCCCATTCCTGGGGCAAAGAGCCCCCCCGCCCACTCCTCCCCATGTGATTGTGAGGCTCCGGCCTCATTTACATTCGTCAAACAGGCATCCCCAGACCAGCACGCCAGATTGACCACTGGAAATCGGGCTGGAGCTTCCACCAGCAAGGTTAGTCCGGGGGGGGGGGGAAGCTCCTCCGAGGACCACAATAATAATCCGACATTGACCTTTGGGCTGGGTCTCGTCAGTTCCATCGAAGTGAGCACGGCGCAGGTTCCCACCAGTTCCCACCTAAAATGGCAATTAACAACAACAACAACAACAACTTGCATTTATATTTTGTTCATCCCAGTTTGGCATAAAAATAAAACAAAAAAGGTGACTCAACCGTGGCTAACAAGGGAAATTAGGGATAGCATAAGATCCAAGGAGAGGACATATAAATTGGCAAGAAAAAGCAGAAAACCTGAGGATTGGGAGCAGAATAGGATTCAGCAAAGAAGGACAAAGGGATTAATTAAGAGGGGGAAAATAGAGTATGAGAGTAAGCTTGCAGGGAACATAAAAACTGACTGTAAAAGCTTTTATAGATATGTGAAGAGAAAAAGATTGGTGAAGTCAAGTGTCGGTCCCTTGCAGTCAGAATCAGGGGAATTTATAATGGGGAACAAAGAAATGGCAGACCAATTAAATACATACTTTGGTTCTGTCTTCACAAAGGAGGACACAAATAACCTGCCAGAGATGTCGGGGAACATAGGGTCTAATGAGAGGGAGGAACTGAAAGAAATCAGTATTCGTAGGGAAATAGTGTTAGGGAAATTGATGGGATTGAAGGCCGATAAATCCCCAGGGCCTGATAATCTACATCCTAGGGTACTTAAGGACGTGGCCCTAGAAATAGTAGATGCATTGCTGGTCATCTTCCAAAATTCTATAGACTCTGGAACAGTACCCATGGATTGGAGGGTAGCTAATGTTACCCCACTATTCAAAAAAGGTGGGAGAGAGAAAACGGGGAATTATAGACCGGTAAGCCTGACATCGGTAGTGGGCAAAATGCTAGAGTCCATTATAAAAGATGTAATAGCAGAGCACTTGGAAAACAGTGACAGGATCGGACAAAGTCAACATGGATTTACAAAAGGTAAATCGTGCTTGACTAATCTACTGGAAATTTTTGAGGATGTAACTGGTAAAATAGATAAGGGAGAACCAGTGGATGTGGTGTATTTGGACTTTCAGAAGGCTTTCGATAAGGTCCCGCATAAGAGATTAGCGTGTAAAGTTAAGGCACATGGGATTGGGGGCAAGGTATTGACTTGGATAGAGAACTGGTTGGCAGACAGAAAGCAAAGAGTTGGAATAAACGGGTCTTTTTCCGAGTGGCAGGCAGTGACTAGTGGGGTACCGCAGGGATCGGTCCTAAGACCCCAGCTATTCACAATATATATTAATGATCTAGACGAGGGAATTGGATGTAATATCTCCAAGTTTGCAGACGACACAAAGCTGGGTGGGCTGTGTGCTGTGAGGAGGATGCCGAGAAACTCCAGTATGATTTGGACAGGTTGGGTGATTGGGCAGAAGCATGGCAGATGCAATACAATGTGGATAAATGCGAGGTTATCCACTTTGGTGTCAAAAACAGGAAGGCAGATTATTATCTGAATGGCAATAGATTGGGAGAAGGGGAAGTGCAACGAGACCTGGGTGTCCTTGTGCACCAGTCGCTGAACGTAAGCATGCAGGTACAGCAGGTGGTTAAGAAGGCAAATGGTATGTGGGCTTTCGTAGCGAGAGGGTTTGAGTACAGGAACAAGGATGTCTTGCTGCAGCTGTACAGGGCCTTGCTGAGACCACACCTTGAGTTTTGTGTGCAGTTTTGGTCGCCTTATCTGAGGAAGGATGTTCTTGCCATGGAGGGAGTGCAGCGAAGATTCACCAGACTGATACCTGGGATGGCAGGAATGACGTATGAGGAGAGATTGGGTCGATTGGGCTTGTACTCGCTGGAGTTTAGAAGAATGAGAGGGGATCTCATTGAAACTTATAAAATTCTAACAGGACTAGACAGACTAGATGCAGGAAGGATGTTCCCGATGGCCGGGGAGTCCAGAACCAGGGGTCACAGTCTAAGGATAAGGGGTAAGCCATTTAGGACTGAGATGAGGAGGAATTTCTTCACCCAGAGAGTGGTGAACCTGTGGAATTCTCTACCACAGAAGGCAGTAGAAGCCAATTCATTAAATATGTTCAAGAAGGAGTTAGATATATTTCTTAAAGCTAAAGGGATCAAGGGATATGGAGAGAAGGCAGGGACAGGGTACTGAATTTGGATGATCAGCCATGATCTCATTGAATGGCGGAGCAGGCTCGAGGGGCCGAATGGCCTACTCCTGCTCCTATCTTCTATGTTTCTATGTTTCTATATAACACCTTTAAGATAGTAAAATGTCCCAAGGTGCTTCACAGGAGCGTTATAAAACAAAATTTCACACTGAGCCACAGAAGGAGATATTAGGACAGGTGACCAAAAGCTTGGTCAAAGAGGTAGGTTTTAAGGGGGGTCTTAAAGGAGGAGAGAGAGGTAGAGAGGTGGAGAGGTTTCGGGATGGAATTCCAGAGCTCAGGGCCTAGGCACCTGAAGGAACGGTCACCAATGGTGGAGCTATGAAAATCGGGGATGCTCAAAAGGCCAGAATTGGATGAGCTTGGTAGGACTGGAGGATGATACAGAGAGGGGCAAGGCCACGGTGGGTTTGAAAAAATGATCAGGATTTACGTCTTAGGAACCCCAACTTCCATATAAAAGGGGGCCTCTCGCCTGAAACAGGCGGACACTTTGGACACCCGGCGGTAGGTCTCTTTCAAGATGGCGGCGCGCATATCGCTGGCTTTAACGGGGTCGGTAAGGCAACCTACCACATTTTGAGGCCGTTACTGTGCCTGTTAATCCCAGGCAAAGGGCAGTCAAACCTCGACCCCAGGCAAAGGTCAGTCAAAACCCGACCCTGGGCAAAGGGCAGTCAAACCCCGACCCCTGGCAACGGGCAGTCAAACCTCGACCCATGGCAAAGGGCAGTCAAACCTTGACCCCGGGCAAAGGGCAGTCAAACCCCAAACCCCGGCAAAGGACAGTCAAACCTTGACCCCAGGCAAAGGGCAGTCAAACCCCGACCCCAGGCAAAGGGCAGTCAAACCCCGAGCCCAGGCAAAGGGCAGACATACCCCGACCCCGGGCAAAGGGCAGTCAAACCCCGACCCCAGGCAAAGGGCAGACATACCCCGACCCCGGGCAAAGGGCAGTCAAACCCCGACCCCGGGCAAAGGGCAGTCAAACCCCGACCCCGGGCAAAGGTCAGTCAAACCCCGACACCGGGCAAAGGTCAGTCAAACCCCGACCCCGGGCAAAGGACAGTCAAACCCCGACCCCGGGCAAAGGGCAGTCAAACCTCGACCCCGGGCAAAGGGCAGACATACCCCGACCCCGGGCAAAGGGCAGTCAAACCCCGACCCCTGGCAAAGGGCAGTTTAACCTTGACCCCAGGCAAAGGGCAGTCAAAACCCGACCCCTGGCAAAGGGCAGTCAAAACTTGACCGCGGGCAAAGGGCAGTCAAACCCCGACCCCGGGCAAAGGACAGTCAAACCCCGACCCCAGGCAAAGGGCAGTCAATCCTCGACGCCAGGCAAAGGACAGTCAAACCCCGACCTCAGGCAAAGGACAGTCAAACCCCGACCCCAGGCAAAGGGCAGTCAATCCTCGACTCCAGGCAAAGGGCAGTCAATCCTCGACTCCAGGCAAAGGTCAGTCAAACCCCAACCCTGGGCAAAGTGCAGTCAAACCCCGACCCCAGGCATAGGACAGTCAAACCCTGACCCTGGGCAAAGGGCAGTCAAAACCCGACCCCGGGCAAAGGTCAGTCAAACCCCGACCCCGGGCAAAGGTCAGTCAAAGTGCGACCCCAGGCATAGGACAGTCAAACCCTGACCCTGGGCAAAGGGCAGTCAAACCCCGACCCCGGGCAAAGGTCAGTCAAACCCCGACCCCGGGCAAAGGGCAGTCAAAGCCCGACTACAGGCAAAGGGCAGTCAAACCCCGACCCCGGGCAAAGGACAGTCAAACCCCGACCCCAGGCATAGGACAGTCAAACCCTGACCCTGGGCAAAGGGCAGTCAAACCCGACCCCGGGCAAAGGTCAGTCAAACCCCGACCCCGGGCAAAGGTCAGTCAAACCCCGACCCCGGGCAAAGGTCAGTCAAAGCCCGACCCCGGGCAAAGGTCAGACAAACCGTGACCCCAGGCAAAGGGCAGTCAAACCCTGACCCCGGGAAAAGGTCAGTCAAACCATGACCCCAGGCAAAGGGCAGTCAAACCCCGACCCCAGGCAAAGGGCAGTCAAACCTCGTCCCCGGGCAAAGGGCAGTCAAACCCCGACCCCAGGCAAAGGACAGTCAAACGTCGATCCCAGGCAAAGGGCAGTCAAACCCCGATCCCGGGCAAAGGACAGTTTAACCTTGACCCCGGGCAAAGGGCAGTCAAACCCCGACCCCTGGCAAAGGGCAGTCAAACCCCGACCCCGGGCAAAGGGCAGTCAAACCCCGACCCCGGGCAAAGGGCAGTCAAACTCCGACCCCAGGCAAAGGGCAGACATACCCCGACCCCGGGCAAAGGGCAGACATACCCCGACCCCGGGCAAAGGGCAGTCAAACCCCGACCCCAGGCAACGGGCAGTCAAACGTTGACCCCAGGCAAAGGATCGTCAAACGCCGACCCCGGGCAAAGGTAAGTCAAACCCCGACCCCAGGCAAAGGGCAGTCAAACCCCGACCCCGGGTAAAGGGCAAGTCAAACCCTGACCCCGGGCAAAGGACAGTCAAACCTCGACCCCAGGCAAAGGGCAGTCAAACCCCAACCCCGGGCAAAGGGCAGTCAAACCCCGACCACGGGCAAAGGTCAGTCAAACCCCGACCCGGGCAAAGGTCAGTCAAACTCCCGAGCCCGGGCCAAAGGACAGGTCAACCCCGACCCGGGCAAAGGGCAGTCAACCTCTGACACCAGGGCCAACGGGCAGACAAACCCGACCACCCTGGCAAAGGGCAGTCAAACCTCCGACCCCGGGTAACGTGCAGTCAAACCCCTGACCCCAGGCCCAAAGGGGCAGTCAAACTCCCGACCCCGGGCAACGGGGCAGTCAAACCCCGACCCCTGGCAAAGGGCACAGTCAAAACCTCGACCCAGGCAAAGGGCCGACAAACCTACCCCACGGGCAAGGACAGTCAAACCCTGACCCTGCCCGGCAAAGGGCAGTCCAAAACCCTGACCCAGGTCAAAGGGCAGTCAAACCCTGACCCCCGGGCAAAGGTCAGTCAAACCCCGACACCGGGCAAAGGTCAGTCAAAGCCCGACCACAGGCAAAGGTCAGTCAAACCCCGACCCCGGGCAAAGGTCAGTCAAAGCCCGACCCCGGTAAAGGGCAGTCAAACCTTGACCCCAGGCAAAGGGCAGTCAACCCCCGACCCCGGGAAAAGGTCAGTCAAACCCTGACCCCAGGCAAAGGGCAGTCAAACCCCAACCCTGGGCAAAGGTCAGTCAAACCCCGACACCGGGCAAAGGTCAGACAAACCTTGACCCCAGGCAAAGGGCAGTCAAACCCTGACCCCGGGAAAAGGTCAGTCAAACCATGACCCCAGGCAAAGGGCAGTCAAACCCCGACCCCAGGCAAAGGGCAGTCAAACCTCGTCCCCGGGCAAAGGGCAGTCAAACCCCGACCCCAGGCAAAGGACAGTCAAACGTCGATCCCAGGCAAAGGGCAGTCAAACCCCAACCCCGGGCAAAGGGCAGTCAAACCCCGACCCCGGGCAAAGGACAGTTAAACCTTGACCCCGGGCAAACGGCAGTCAAACCCCGACCCCTGGCAAAGGGCAGTCAAACCACGACCCCGGGCAAAGGGCAGTCAAACCCCGACCCCGGGCAAAGGGCAGTCAAACTCCGACCCCAGGCAAAGGGCAGACATACCCCGACCCCGGGCAAAGGGCAGACATACCCCGACCCCGGGCAAAGGGCAGTCAAACCCCGACCCCAGGCAACGGGCAGTCAAACCTGGACCCCAGGCAAAGGACAGTCAAACCCCACCCCAGGCAACGGGCAGTCAAACGTTGACCCCAGGCAAAGGACAGTCAAACGCCGACCCCGGGCAAAGGTAAGTCAAACCCCGACCCCAGGCAAAGGGCAGTCAAACCCCGACCCCAGGTAAAGGGCAATCAAACCCTGACCCCGGGCAAAGGACAGTCAAACCTCGACCCCAGGCAAAGGGCAGTCAAACCCCAACCCCGGGCAAAGGGCAGTCAAACCCCGACCCCGGGCAAAGGTCAGTCAAACCCCGACACCGGGCAAAGGTCAGTCAAACCCCGACCCCGGGCAAAGGGCAGTCAAACCCCGACCCCGGGCAAAGGGCAGTCAAACCCTGACCCCTGGCAAAGGACAGTCAAACCCCGACCCCAGGCAAAGGGCAGTCAAACCCCGACCCCAGGCAAAGGACAGTCAAACCCCGACCCCAGGCAAAGGGCAGTCAAACCTCGACCTCAGGCAAAGGTCAGTCAAACCTCGACCCCAGGCAAAGGGCAGTCAAACCCCAACCCTGGGCAAAGGTCAGTCAAACCCCGACACCGGGCAAAGGTCAGTCAAACCCCGACCCCGGGCAAAGGACAGTCAAACCCCGACACCGGGCAAAGGAAAGTCAAACCCCGACCCCGGGCAAATGACAGTCAAACCCCAACACCGGGCAAAGGTCAGTCAAACCCCGACCCCGGGCAAAGGACAGTCAAACCCCGACACCGGGCAAAGGTCAGTCAAACCCCGACCCCGGGCAAAGGACAGTCAAACCCCGACACCGGGCAAAGGACAGTCAAACCCCGACCCCGGGCAAAGGACAGTCAAACCCCGACACCGGGCAAAGGACAGTCAAACCCCGACCCTGGGAAAAGTGCAGTCAAACCTCGACTCCAGGCAAAGGGCAGTCAAACCCCAACCCCGGGCAAAGGTAAGTCAAACCCCGACCCCAGGCAAAGGGCAGTCAAACCCCGACCCCGGGTAAAGGGCAATCAAACCCTGACCCCGGGCAAAGGACAGTCAAACCTCGACCCCAGGCAAAGGGCAGTCAAACCCCAACCCCGGGCAAAGGGCAGTCAAACCCCGACCCCGGGCAAAAGTCAGTCAAACCCCGACACTGGGCAAAGGTCAGTCAAACCCCGACCCCGGGCAAAGGGCAGTCAAACCCCGACCCCGGGCAAAGGGCAGTCAAACCCTGACCCCTGGCAAAGGACAGTCAAACCCCGACCCCAGGCAAAGGGCAGTCAAACCCCGACCCCAGGCAAAGGACAGTCAAACCCCGACCCCAGGCAAAGGGCAGTCAAACCTCGACCTCAGGCAAAGGTCAGTCAAACCTCGACCCCAGGCAAAGGGCAGTCAAACCCCAACCCTGGGCAAAGGTCAGTCAAACCCCGACACCGGGCAAAGGTCAGTCAAACCCCGACCCCGGGCAAAGGACAGTCAAACCCCGACACCGGGCAAAGGACAGTCAAACCCCGACCCCGGGCAAATGACAGTCAAACCCCAACACCGGGCAAAGGTCAGTCAAACCCCGACCCCGGGCAAAGGACAGTCAAACCCCGACACCGGGCAAAGGTCAGTCAAACCCCGACCCCGGGCAAAGGACAGTCAAACCCCGACACCGGGCAAAGGACAGTCAAACCCCGACCCCGGGCAAAGGACAGTCAAACCCCGACACCGGGCAAAGGACAGTCAAACCCCGACACCGGGCAAAGGACAGTCAAACCCCGACCCTGGGAAAAGTGCAGTCAAACCTCGACTCCAGGCAAAGGGCAGTCAAACCCCAACCCCGGGCAAAGGTCAGTCAAACCTTGACCCCAGGCAAAGGGCAGGCAAACCCCGACCCCAGGCAAAGGACAGTCAAACCTCGACCTCAGGCAAAGGTCAGTCAAACCTCGACCCCAGGCAAAGGGCAGTCAAACCTCGACTCCAGGCAAAGGGCAGTCAAACCCCAACCCTGGGCAAAGTGCAGTCAAACCTCGACTCCAGGCAAAGGGCAGTCAAACCCCAACCTCGGGCAAAGGACAGTCAAACCCCGACCCCAGGCATAGGACAGTCAAACCCCGACCCTGGACAAAGGGCAGTCAAAACCCGACCCCGGGCAAAGGTCAGTCAAACCCCGACACCGGGCAAAGGTCAGTCAAAGCCCGACCACAGGCAAAGGTCAGTCAAACCCCGACCCCGGGCAAAGGTCAGTCAAAGCCCGACCCCGGGTAAAGGTCAGTCAAACCTTGACCCCAGGCAAAGATCAGTCAACCCCCGACACCGGGAAAAGGTCAGTCAAACCCTGACCCCAGGCAAAGGGCAGTCAAACCCCAACCCTGGGCAAAGGTCAGTCAAACCCCGACACCGGGCAAAGGTCAGTCAAACCCCGACCCCGGGCAAAGGACAGTCAAACCCCGACACCGGGCAAAGGACAGTCAAACCCCGACCCCAGGCAAAGGACAGTCAAACCCCGACACCGGGCAAAGGTCAGTCAAACCCCGACCCCGGGCAAAGGACAGTCAAACCCCGACACCGGGCAAAGGTCAGTCAAACCCCGACCCCGGGCAAAGGACAGTCAAACCCCGACACCGGGCAAAGGACAGTCAAACCCCGACCCCGGGCAAAGGACAGTCAAACCCCGACACCGGGCAAAGGACAGTCAAACCCCGACCCTGGGCAAAGTGCAGTCAAACCTCGACTCCAGGCAAAGGGCAGTCAAACCCCAACCCCGGGCAAAGGTCAGTCAAACCCCGACACCGGGCAAAGGTCAGTCAAACCCCGACCCCGGGCAAAGGACAGTCAAACCCTGACCCCGGGCAAAGGGCAGTCAAACCCCGACCCCGGGCAAAGGGCAGTCAAACCCTGACCCCTGGCAAAGGACAGTCAAACCCCGACCCCAGGCAAAGGGCAGTCAAACCTTGACCCCAGGCAAAGGGCAGGCAAACCCCGACCCCAGGCAAAGGACAGTCAAACCTCGACCTCAGGCAAAGGTCATTCAAACCTCGACCCCAGGCAAAGGGCAGTCAAACCTCGACTCCAGGCAAAGGGCAGTCAAACCCCAACCCTGGGCAAAGTGCAGTCAAACCTCGACTCCAGGCAAAGGGCAGTCAAACCCCAACCTCGGGCAAAGGACAGTCAAACCCCGACCCCAGGCATAGGACAGTCAAACCCCGACCCTGGGCAAAGGGCAGTCAAACCCCGACCCCGGGCAAAGGTCAGTCAAAGCCCGACCACAGGCAAAGGTCAGTCAAACCCCGACCCCGGGCAAAGGTCAGTCAAAGCCCGACCCCGGGCAAAGGTCAGTCAAACCTTGACCCCAGGCAAAGGGCAGTCAACCCCTGACCCCGGGAAAAGGTCAGTCAAACCATGACCCCAGGCAAAGGGCAGTCAAACCCCGACCCCAGGCAAAGGGCAGTCAAACCTCGACCCCAGGCAAAGGGCAGTCAAACCTCGATCCCAGGCAAAGGACAGTCAAAGCCCGACCCATGGCAAAGGTCAGTAAAACCCCGACCCCGGGCAAAGGTCAGTCAAACCCCGACCCCAGGCAAAGGGCAATCAAAATTCGTACCCGGGCAAAGGGCAGTCAAACCTTGAAACCAGGCAAAGTGCAGTCAAACCCCGACCTCAGGCAAAGGCAGTCAAACCTCAACCCCAGGCAAAGGGCAGTCAAACCTCGACCCCGGGCAAAGGACAGTCAAACCCCGACCCCAGGAAAAGGGCAGTCGAACCCCGACCCCAGGCAAAGGACAGTCAAACCTCACCCCAGGCAAAGGGCAATTAAACCTCGACCCCGGGCAAAGGGCAGTCAAACCTCGACCCCAGGCAAAGGGCAGTCAAACCCCGACCCCGGGCAAAGGACAGTCAAACCCCGACCCCAGGCAAAGCGCAGTCAAACCTCGACCCCGGGCAAAGGTCAGTCAAACCCCGACCCCGGGCAAAGGGCAGTCAAACCCCGACCCCAGGCAAAGGGCAATCAAACCTCGACCCCGGGCAAAGGGCAATCAAACCTCGATCCCGGGCAAAGGGCAGGCAAACCCCGACACCAGGCAAAGGGCAATCAAACCTCAACACCGGGCAAAGGGCAATCAAATCTCGACCCCGGGCAAAGGGCAGTCATTCCCCGACCCCAGGCAAAGGGCAGTCAAACCTCGACCCCAGGCAAAGGGCAGTCAAACACCAATACTGGGCAAAGGGCAGTCCAACCCGGACCCCGGGCAAAGGTCAGTCAAACCCCGACCCCCGACAAAGGTCAGTCAAACCCCGACCCCGGGCAAAGTTCAGTCAAATCCGACCCCAGGCAAAGGGCAGTCAAACCCTCGACCCCGGGCAAAGGGCAGTCAAACCCTGACCCCAGGCAAAGGGCAGTCAAACCCTGACCCCGGCAAAGGACAGTCAAACCCCGACCCCAGGCAAAGTGCAGTCAACCCGACCTCGGGCAAAGGTCAGTCAAACCCCGACCCAGGCAAAGGGCAGTCAAACCCCGACCCCGGGCAAAGGGCCAGTCAAACCTCGACCCTGGGCAAAGGGCAGTCAAACCTCGACCCAGGGCAAAGGGCAGTCAAACCCCGACCCCGGGCAAAGGGCAGTCAAACCCGACCCCAGGCAAAGGTCAGTCAAACACCCCGACCCCGGGCAAAGGGCAGTCAAACCCCGACCCCGGCAAAGGACAGTCAAACCCCGACCCCGGGCAAAGGGCAGTCAAACCCCGACCCCGGGCAAAGGGCAGTCAAACCCCGACCCCGGGCAAAGGGCAGTCAAACCCCGACCCCCGGCAAAGGGCAGTCAAACCCCAACCCCAGGCAAAGATCAGTCAAACCCCGACCACGGGCAAAGGGCAGTCAATACTCGACCCCAGGTAAAGGGCAGTCAAGGCCCGACCCCAGGCAAAGGTCAGTCAAACCCCGACCCCGGGCAAAGGGCAGTCAAACCCCGACCCCAGGCAAAGGGCAATCAAACCTCGACCCCGGGCAAAGGGCAATCAAACCTCGACCCCGGGCAAAGGGCAGTCAAACCTCGACCCCAGGCAAAGGGCAGTCAAACCCCATCCCCGGGCAAAGGACAGTCAAACCACGACCCCAGGCAAAGCGCAGTCAAACCTCGACCCTGGGCAAAGGGCAGTGAAACCCCGACCCCGGGCAAAGGGCAGTCAAACCCCGACCCCGGGCAAAGGTCAGTCGAAGCCCAACCCCGGGCAGAGGTCAGTCAAACCCCAACCCGAGGCAAAAATCAGTCAAACCCAGACCCCGGGCAAAGGCCAGTCAAACCCCAACCCCAGGCAAAGGGCAGTCAAACCCCGACCCCAGGCAAAGGACAGTCAAACCTCGACCACAGGCAAAGGGCAGTCAAACCCCGACCCCGGGCAAAGGGCAGTCAAACCCCGACCCCGGGCAAAGGGCAGTCAAACCCCGACCCCGGGCAAAGGTCAGTCGAAGCCCAACCCCGGGCAAAGGTCAGTCAAACCCGAACCCGAGGCAAAAGTCAGTCAAACCCAGACCCCGGGCAAAGGTCAGTCAAACCCCAACCCCAGGCAAAGGGCAGTCAAACCCCGACCCCAGGCAAAGGACAGTCAAACCTCGACCCCAGGCAAAGGGCAGTCAAACCCCGACCCCAGGCAAAGGACAGTCAAACCCCGACCCCAGGCAAAGGACAGCCGAACCCCGATACCAGGCAAAGGACATTCAAACCCCGACCCCAGGCAAAGGACATTCAAACCCGACCCCAGGCAAAGGACAGTCAAACCCGACCCCGTGCAAAGGGCAGTCAAACCCCGACCCCAGGCAAAGGGCAGTCAAACCCCGAACCCCAGGCAAAGGTCAGTGAAACCCCGACCCCGGGCAAAGGGCAGTCAAACCCCGACCCGGGCAAAGGGCAGTCAAACCCCTGACCCAGGCAAAGGACAGTCAAACCTCGAACCCCGGGCAAAGGGCAGTCAAACCCCGACCCCAGGCAAAGGACAAGCCGAACCCCGATCCCAGGCAAAGGACATTCAAACCCGAACCCGGCAAACGGCAGTCAAACCTCAACCCCAGGCAAAGGTCAGTCAAACCCCGACCCCGGTCAAAGGGCAGTCAACCCCGACCCCAGGCAAAGGGCAATCAAAATCGACCCCGGGCAAAGGGCAGTCAAACCTCGAACCCAGGCAAAGGGCAGTCAAACCCGACCCCAGGCAAAGGGCAGTCAAACCTCAACCCCAGGCAAAGGGCAATCAAACCCGACCTCGGGCAAAGGTCAGTCAAATCCCGACCCCAGGCAAAGGGCAGTCAAACCCCGACCCCGGGCAAAGGACAGTCAAACCTCGACCCCAGGCAAAGGGCAGTCAAACCCCGACCCCGGGCAAAGGGCAGTCAAACCCGACCCCAGGGCAAAGGGCAGTCAACCTCGAACCCCTGGCAAAGGTCAGTCAAACCCCGACCACTGGCAAAGGTCAGTCAAACCCCGACCCCGGCAAAGGGCAGTCAAACCCCGACCCCGGGCAAAGGGCAGTCAAACCCGACCCTGGGCAAAGGACAGTCAAACCCGACCCCGGGCAAAGGGCAGTCAAACCCCGACCCTGGGCAAAGGACAGTCAAACCCCGACCCCAGGCAAAGGACAGCCGAACCCCGATACCAGGCAAAGGACAGTCAAACCCCGACCCCAGGCAAAGGACAGTCAAACCCCGACCCAGGCAAAGGGCAGTCAAACCTCGACCCCAGGCAAAGGGCAGTCAAACCCCGACCCCGGGCAAAGGGCAGTCAAACCTCGACCCCAGGCAAAGGGCAGTCAAACCTCGACCCCAGGCAAAGGGCAGTCAAACCCTGACCCCAGGCAAAGGGCAGGCAAACCCCGACCCCAGGCAAAGGACAGTCAAACCTCGACCTCAGGCAAAGGTCATTCAAACCTCGACCCCAGGCAAAGGGCAGTCAAACCTCGACTCCAGGCAAAGGGCAGTCAAACCCCAACCCTGGGCAAAGTGCAGTCAAACCTCGACTCCAGGCAAAGGGCTGTCAAACCCCAACCTCGGGCAAAGGACAGTCAAACCCCGACCCCAGGCATAGGACAGTCAAACCCCGACCCTGGGCAAAGGGCAGTCAAACCCCGACCCCGGGCAAAGGTCAGTCAAAGCCCGACCACAGGCAAAGGTCAGTCAACCCCCGACCCCGGGCAAAGGTCAGTCAAAGCCCGACCCCGGGCAAAGGTCAGTCAAACCTTGACCCCAGGCAAAGGGCAGTCAACCCCTGACCCCGGGAAAAGGTCAGTCAAACCATGACCCCAGGCAAAGGGCAGTCAAACCCCGACCCCAGGCAAAGGGCAGTCAAACCTCGACCCCAGGCAAAGGGCAGTCAAACCTCGACCCCAGGCAAAGGACAGTCAAAGCCCGACCCATGGCAAAGGTCAGTAAAACCCCGACCCCGGGCAAAGGTCAGTCAAACCCCGACCCCAGGCAAAGGGCAATCAAAATTCGTACCCGGGCAAAGGGCAGTCAAACCTTGAAACCAGGCAAAGTGCAGTCAAACCCCGACCTCAGGCAAAGGGCAGTCAAACCTCAACCCCAGGCAAAGGGCAATCAAACCCCGACCCCGGGCAAAGGACAGTCAAACCCCGACCCCAGGCAAAGGGCAATCAAACCCCGACCCCAGGCAAAGGACAGTCAAACCTCAACCCCAGGCAAAGGGCAATTAAACCTCGACCCCGGGCAAAGGGCAGTCAAACCTCGACCCCAGGCAAAGGGCAGTCAAACCCCGACCCCGGGCAAAGGACAGTCAAACCCCGACCCCAGGCAAAGCGCAGTCAAACCTCGACCCCGGGCAAAGGTCAGTCAAACCCCGACCCCGGGCAAAGGGCAGTCAAACCCCGACCCCAGGCAAAGGGCAATCAAACCTCGACCCCGGGCAAAGGGCAATCAAACCTCGATCCCGGGCAAAGGGCAGGCAAACCCCGACACCAGGCAAAGGGCAATCAAACCTCAACACCGGGCAAAGGGCAATCAAATCTCGACCCCGGGCAAAGGGCAGTCATTCCCCGACCCCAGGCAAAGGGCAGTCAAACCTCGACCCCAGGCAAAGGGCAGTCAAACACCAATACTGGGCAAAGGGCAGTCCAACCCGGACCCCGGGCAAAGGTCAGTCAAACCCCGACCCCCGACAAAGGTCAGTCAAACCCCGACCCCGGGCAAAGTTCAGTCAAATCTCGACCCCAGGCAAAGGTCAGTCAAACCCCGACCCCGGGCAAAGGGCAATCAAACGCTGACCCCAGGCAAAGGGCAATCAAATCTCAACCCCGGGTAAAGGACAGTCAAACCCCGACCCCAAGCAAAGGGCAGTCAAACCCCGACCTTGGGCAAAGGTCAGTCAAACCCCGACACAAGGCAAAGGGCAGTCAAACCCCGACCCCGGGCAAAGGACAGTCAAACCTCGACCCCGGGCAAAGGGCAGTCAATCCTCGACCCCAGGTAAAGGGCAGTCAAACCCCGACCCCGGGCAAAGGGCAGTCAAACCCCGACCCCGGGCAAAGGGCAGTCAAATCTCGACCCCGGGCAAAGGGCAGTCAATACTCGACCCCAGGTAAAGGGCAGTCAAATACCGACCCCGGGGCAAAGGGCAGTCAAACCCCGACCCCGGGCAAAGGGCAGTCAAACCCCGACCCCGGGCAAAGGTCAGTCGAAGCCCAACCCCGGGGAAAGGTCAGTCAAACCCCAACCCCAGGCAAAGATCAGTCAAACCCCGACCACGGGCAAAGAGCAGTCAAACCCCGACCCCGGGCAAAGGGCAGTCAAACCCCGACCCCAGGCAAAGGGCAATCAAACCTCGACCCCGGGCAAAGGGTAGTCAAACCCCGACCGCGGGCAAAGGGCAGTCAAACCCCGACCCCAGGCAAAGGGCAGTCAAACCTCGACCCCGGGCAAAGGTCAGTCAAACCCCGACCCCGGGCAAAGGTCAGTCAAACACCGACCCCAGGCAAAGGGCAGTCACACCTTGACCCCAGGCAAAGGGCAGTCAAACCTCGACCCCGGGCAAACGTCAGTCAAACCCTGACCCCGGGCAAAGGGTAGTCAAACCTCGACCCCGGGCAAAGGGCAGTCAAACCCCGACCGCGGGCAAAGGGCAATCAAACCTCGACCCCGGGCAAAGGGCAGTCAAACACCAACCCCCGGGCAAAGGGCAGTCAAACCCCGACCCCAGGGCAAAGGTCAGTCAAACCTCGACCCCGGGCAAAGGGCAGTCAAACCCCGACCGCGGGCAAAGGGCAGTCAAACGCCGACCCCGGGCAAAGGGCAGTCAAACCCCGACCGCGGGCAAAGGGCAGTCAAACCCCGACCCCAGGGAAAGGTCAGTCAAACCCCGACCCCCGGCAAAGGGCAGTCAAACCCCGACCCCAGGCAAAGGTCAGTCAAACCCCAACCCCGGGCAAAAGGGCAAGTCAAATCTTGACCCCAGGCAAAGGGCAGTCAAATGTTGACCCCGGGCAGAGGGCAGTCAAGGCCCGACCCCAGGCAAAGGTCAGTCAAACCCCGACCCCGGGCAAAGGGCAGTCAACCCCGACCCCAGGCAAAGGGCAAATCAAACCCTCGACCCCGGGCAAAGGGCAATCAAACTCGACCCCGGGCAAAGGGCAGGTTCAAACCTCGACCCCAGGCAAAGGGCAGTCAAACCCCCATCCCCGGGCAAAGGACAGTCAAACCACGACCCAGGCAAAGCGCAGTCAAACCTCGACCCCTGGGCAAAAGGGCAGTGAAACCCCGACCCCGGGCAAAGGGCAGTCAAAAACCCCGACCCCCGGGCAAAGGTCAGTCGAAGCCCAACCCCCGGGCAGAGGTCAGTCAAAACCCCAACCCGAGGCAAAAATCAGTCAAACCCAGACCCCGGGCAAAGGCCAGTCAAACCCCAACCCCAGGCAAAGGGCAGTCAAACCCCGACCCCAGGCAAAGGACAGTCAAACCTCGACCACAGGCAAAGGGCAGTCAAACCCCGACCCCGGGCAAAGGGCAGTCAAACCCCGACCCCGGGCAAAGGGCAGTCAAACCCCGACCCCGGGCAAAGGTCAGTCGAAGCCCAACCCCGGGCAAAGGTCAGCCAAACCCGAACCCGAGGCAAAAATCAGTCAAACCCAGACCCCGGGCAAAGGTCAGTCAAACCCCAACCCCAGGCAAAGGGCAGTCAAACCCCGACCCCAGGCAAAGGACAGTCAAACCTCGACCCCAGGCAAAGGGCAGTCAAACCCCGACCCCAGGCAAAGGACAGTCAAACCCCGACCCCAGGCAAAGGACAGCCGAACCCCGATACCAGGCAAAGGACATTCAAACCCCGACCCCAGGCAAAGGACATTCAAACCCCGACCCCAGGCAAAGGACAGTCAAACCCCGACCCCGTGCAAAGGGCAGTCAAACCCCGACCCCAGGCAAAGGGCAGTGAAACCCCAACCCCAGGCAAAGGGCAGTGAAACCCCAACCCCGGGCAAAGGGCAGTCAAACCCCGACCCCGGGCAAAGGGCAGTCAAACCCTGACCCATGGCAAAGGACAGTCAAACCTCGAACCCGGGCAAAGGGCAGACAAACCCCGACCCCAGGCAAAGGACAGCCGAACCCCGATACCAGGCAAAGGACATTCAAACCCCGAACCCGGGCAAACGGCAGTCAAACCTCAACCCCAGGCAAAGGACAGTCAAACCCCGACCCCGGTCAAAGGGCAGTCAAACCCGACCCCAGGCAAAGGGCAATCAAAATTCGACCCCGGGCAAAGGGCAGTCAAACCTTGAAACCAGGCAAAGTGCAGTCAAACCCCGACCTCAGGCAAAGGGCAGTCAAACCTCAACCCCAGGCAAAGGGCAATCAAACCCCGACCTCGGGCAAAGGACAGTCAAACCCCGACCCCAGGCAAAGGGCAATCAAACCCCGACCCCAGGCAAAGGACAGTCAAACCTCAACCCCAGGCAAAGGACAGTCAAACCCCGACCCCGGGCAAAGGGCAGTCAAACTCCGACCCCGGGCAAAGGGCAGTCAACCATCGAACCCTGGCAAAGGTCAGTCAAACCCCGACCACTGGCAAAGGTCAGTCAAACCCCGACCCCGGGCAAAGGGCAGTCAAACCCCGACCCCGGGCAAAGGGCAGCCAAACCCTGACCCTGGGCAAAGGACAGTCAAACCTCGAACCCGGGCAAAGGGCAGACAAACCCCGACCCTGGGCAAAGGACAGTCAAACCCCGACCCCAGGCAAAGGACAGCCGAACCCCGATACCAGGCAAAGGACATTCAAACCCCGACCCCAGGCAAAGGACAGTCAAACCCCGACCCCAGGCAAAGGGCAGTCAAACCTTGACCCCAGGCAAAGGGCAGTCAAACCCCGACCCCTGGCAAAGGGCAGTCAAACCTCGACCCCAGGCAAAGGGCAGTCAAACCCCAACCCCAGGCAAAGGGCAGTCAAACCTCGACCCCAGGCAAAGGACAGTCAAACCCCGACCCCGGGCAAAGGTCAGTCAAACCCCGACCCCAGGCAAAGGACAGTCAAACCACGACCACAGGCAAAGGGCAGTCAAACCTTGACCCCAGGCAAAGGGCAGTCAAACCCCGAACCCGGGCAAAGGGCAGTCAAACATCGACCCCAGGCAAAGGACAGTCAAACCCCGACCCCGGGCAAAGGGCAGTCAAACATTGAACCCTGGCAAAGGTCAGTCAAACCCCGACCCCTGGCAAAGGTCAGTCAAACCCCGACCCCGGGCAAAGGGCAGTCAAACCCCGACCCCGGGCAAAGGGCAGCCAAACCCTGACCCTGGGCAAAGGACAGTCAAACCTCGAACCCGGGCAAAGGGCAGACAAACCAGGACCCTGGGCAAAGGACAGTCAAACCCCGACCCCAGGCAAAGGACAGCCGAACCCCGATACCAGGCAAAGGACATTCAAACCCCGACCCCAGGCAAAGGACAGTCAAACCCCGAACCCGGGCAAAGGGCAGTCAAACATCGACCCCAGGCAAAGGACAGTCAAACCCCGACCCCGGGCAAAGGGCAGTCAAACCCCGACCCCGGGCAAAGGGCAGTCAAACATCGACCCCGGGCAAAGGGCAATCAAAACTCGACCTCAGGCAAAGGGCAGTCAAACCTTGAAACCAGGCAAAGGGCAGTCAAACCTCGACCCCGGGCAAATGTCAGTCAAACCCCGACCCCGGGCAAAGGTCAGTCAAACCCCAAACCCAGGCAAAGTGCAGTCAAACCCCGACCCCGGGCAAAGGGCAATCAAATCTCGACCCCGGGCAAAGGACAGTCAAACACCGACCCCAGGCAAAGGGCAGTCAAACCCTGACCCCAGGCAAAGGGCAGTCAAACCTCGACCCCGGGCAAAGGTCAGTCAAACACCGACCCCCGGCAAAGGTCAGTCAAACCCCGACCCCAGGCAAAGGGCAATCAAACCTCGACCCCGGGCAAAGGGCAGTCAAACCCCGACCGCGGGCAAAGGGCAGTCAAACCCCGACCCCGGGCAAAGGGCAGTCAAACCCCGACCGCGGGCAAAGGTCAGTCAAACCCCGACCCCAGGCAAAGGGCAGTCAAACCCTGACCCCTGGCAAAGGGCAGTCAAACCCCGACCCCAGGCAAAGGGCAGTCAAACCCTGACCCCTGGCAAAGGGCAGTCAAACCCCGACCCCGGGCAAAGGGCAGTCAAATCTCGACCCCGGGTAAAGGGCAGTCAATCCTCGACCCCAGGTAAAGGGCAGTCAAACCCCGACCCCGGGCAAAGGGCAGTTAAACCCCGACCCCGGGCAAAGGGCAGTCAAACCCCGACCCCGGGCAAAGGTCAGTCGAAGCCCAACCCCGGGCAAAGGTCAGTCAAACCCCAACCCCAGGCAAAGATCAGTCAAACCCGACCCCGGGCAAAGGTCAGTCAAACCCCAACGCCAGGCAAAGGGCAGTCAAACCTTGACCCCAGGCAAAGGGCAGTGAAACCCCAACCCCAGGCAAAGGGCAGTCAAACCCCGACCCCTGGCAAAGGGCAGTGAAACCCCGACCCCAGGCAAAGGGCAGTCAAACCCCGACCCCTGGCAAAGGTCAGTCAAACCCCGATACCAGGCAAAGGACAGCCGAACCCCGATACCAGGCAAAGGACATTCAAACCCCGAACCCGGGCAAACGGCAGTCAAACCTCGACCCCAGGCAAAGGACAGTCAAACCCCGACCCCGGGCAACGGGCAGTCAAACCCCGACCCCGGGCAAAGGGCAGTCAAACATCGACCCCGGACAAAGGGCAGTCAAACCCCGACCTCAGGCAAAGGGCAGTCAAACCTCGACCCCGGGCAAAGGTCAGTCAAACCCCGACCCCGGGCAAAGGTCAGTCAAACCCCAAATCCAGGCAAAGTGCAGTCAAACATCGACCCCGGGCAAAGGGCAATCAAATCTCGACCCCGGGCAAAGGACAGTCAAACACCGACCCCCGGCAAAGGTCAGTCAAACCCCGACCCCAGGCAAAGGGCAATCAAACCCCGACCCCGGGCAAAGGTCAGTCAAACCCCAACCCCAGGCAAAGGGCAGTCAAACCCCGACCCCTGGCAAAGGGCAGTCAAACCTCGACCCCAGGCAAACGGCAGTCAAACCCCAACCCCAGGCAAAGGTCAGTCATACCCCGACCCCGGGCAAAGGTCAGTAAAACCCCGACCCCGGGCAAAGGTCAGTCAAACCCCGACCCCGGGCAAAGGTCAGTCAAACCCCGACCCCGGGCAAAGGTCAGTCAAACCCCGACTCCGGGCAAAGGTCAGTCAAACCCCGACCCCGGGCAAAGGTCAGTCAAACCCCGACCCCGGGCAAAGGTCAGTCAAACCCCGACCCCGGGCAAAGGTCAGTCAAACCCCGACCCCGGGCAATGGTCAGTAAAACCCCGACCCCAGGCAAAGGACAGTCAAACCCCGACCCCGGGCAAAGGTCAGTAAAACCCCGACCCCAGGCAACGGTCAGTAAAACCCCGACCCCGGGCAAAGGTCAGTCAAACCCCGACCCCGTCAAAGGGCAGTCAAACTTTGACCCCAGGCAATGGGCAGTCAAACCCCGAGCCCTGGCAAAGGGCAGTTTAACCTTGACCCCGGGGAAAGGGCAGTCAAACTGTAAGGGTTTACGGTTCGTAGGTGCTTGTGCGGGGTTAGGCCTTATTGCTTGCTCTGGTCTCCAGCCAGCCTTGTAGTACTAAACACCTGTGAGTGGTTCGACCCACTCGCCCTTACGGTTCTAACACTGGACTTAGGTGCGAGAGCAGTAATGCAGAGAAAAACTCAAATAGACCCGGTTGAATAGTACGAAATGGAAATCTTTATTGCATATTGTTCAGAATTACGAAATACATGTCATAAGCACAGATTAATGACAGTACAAGCTTACATACATTTATAAAACTAGGTTTAGGGAAACGAAGAACGCACGGCACATTGTAAAAAGGGGAACACATTATATTTATCCTTAATAAAACCACCCTCCCCTATTAATACCTACACTAATCTAGATTTGTAGGATCGAGGAAACATGCTCACCACTCGTGATACTTCGGAGAATTTTAAAGTAAGGCACTCAGCTCGTTTCGCTGCAGTTCTTTCTTGTATTTTCAGGCGCGGTCGGGGTTTACTGACCGTGGCGGTACGTGGATTCTTCTCCTCTTCTTCTCGTCTCGTCTCGTCTCGTAGTCAACAGAGTCCAGAGAAAAACAGAAGGCTGCTCGTCCAGCAGAGCGATACCCGAGGATCAGAATAGGAGAATAAAAGTTCAGCAGTCATCAGCGAGATCAATCAGTCAAGAGTCCAGCCCGAGTCAAGAGTCAGCAGAGATATGAGTCGAATCCAGAGAATAAGCCCTTGATGGACATTTGTTCACTATAGTTATAGTGCTGTGTTCCCTTACCTCCCGCTCAAATCTTAATGTTTGTCCTTTGTGAAATGCTGGTGCACAAAACTCCCAGCATGGGGCGATTCTTTCCTTTAATGGGTTTCAGTAGCACCTTAAACTGGCCAAGTAGCCGTTAATGTTTTCCCCATTGTCGAGCCGGCTAGGAGTCTCCCTGACTGGGTTTGGGGCCTTCTCGAATACTGATATGTGTATTGCTGTGTCTGGATGGGCCTTCGATTGCCCATTACAATGGTCCTTACTTGTGCATGGAAAATGATTCCAGCACTTATATCTTTGCTATTGTGTCGAATGCAGACAGGGTGCATCCTGTCTTTATCAGTGTTTGCTGCGTATTTACCAATCTGATACTGAAATGTTTATTCGAACGCCATCTTGTCTGCCCACTGTATTCTGGAAGCTTCTGCCACGATGCTCGGCGGCCATTTTACAGGCTTCTGTGTCCTGTTTAATCAAGACAGCATTTCGTTGAAATAAAACTGATGAAACGAATCTGCTTTATCTCGTTATTTCGAATCGCGATAATTGCGAATTTTACAAAACCCTGACCCCTGGCAAAGGGCAGTCAAACCTTGACCCCGGGAAAAGGGCAGTCAAACCCCGACCCCGGGCAAAGGGCAGTCAAACTCCGACCCCAGGCAAAGGGCAGACATACCCCGACCCCGGGCAAAGGGCAGTCAAACCCCGACCCCAGGCAAAGGGCAGACATAGGCCAACCCCGGGCAAAGGGCAGTCAAACACCGACCCCAGGCAACGGGCAGTCAAACCTGGACCCCAGGCAAAGGACAGTCAAACCACACCCTAGGCAACGGGCAGCAAACCTTGACCCCAGGCAAAGGAAAGTCAAACCCCGAACCAGGGCAAAGGTCAGTCAAACCCCGACCCCAGGCAAAGGGCAGTCAAACCCCGACCCCGGGCAAAGGACAGTCAAACCCCGACCCCAGGCAATGGGCAGTCAAATCTCGACCCCAAGCAAAGGTCAGTCAAACCTCGACCCCAGGCAAAGGGCAGTCAAACCCCAACCTCGGGCAAAGGGCAGTCAATCCTCGACTCCAGGCAAAGGTCAGTCAAACCCCGACCCTAGGCAAAGGGCAGTTAAACCGCAACCCTGGGCAAAGTGCAGTCAAACCTCGACTCCAGGCAAAGGGCAGTCAAACCCCAACCCCGGGCAAAGGGCAGTCAAACCCCGACCCTGGGCAAAGGACAGTCAAACCCCGACCCCGGGCAAAGGGCAGTCAAACCCCAACCCCGGGCAAAGGGCAGTCAAACCCCGACCCTGGGCAAAGGGCAGTGAAACCCCGACCCTGGGCAAAGGGCAGTCAAAACCCGACCCCGGGCAAAGGACAGCCGAACCCCGATACCAGGCAAAGGACATTCAAACCCCGACCCCAGGCAAAGGACAGTCAAACCCCGACCCCAGGCATAGGACAGTCAAACCCCGACCCCGGGCAAAGGAATGTCAAAACCCGACCCCGGGCAAAGGTCAGTCAAAGCCCGACCACAGGCAAAGGTCAGTCAAACCCCGACCCCGGGCAAAGGTCAGTCAACGCCCGACCCCGGGCAAAGGTCAGTCAAACCTTGATCCCAGGCAAAGGGCAGTCAACCCCTGACACCGGGAAAAGGTCAGTCAAACCATGACCGCAGGCAAAGGGCAGTCAAACCCCGACCCCAGGCAAAGGGCAGTCAAACCTCGACCCCAGGCAAAGGGCAGTCAAAAGCCGACCCCGGGCAAAGGACAGTCAAACCCCGACCCCGGGCAAAAGTCAGTCAAACCCCGACCCCGGGCAAAGGTCAGTAAAACCCCGACCCCGGGCAAAGGTCAGTCAAACCCCGACCCTGGGCAAAGGGCAGTCAAACTCTGACCCCGGGCAAAGGACAGTCAAACCCCGACCCCGGGCAAAGGACAGTCAAACCCCGACCCCAGGCAAAGGACAGTCAAACCCCGACCCCAGGACAAAGGACAGTCAAACCCCGACCCCAGGCAAAGGACAGTCAAACTCCGACCAAAGGGCAATCAAACCTTGACCCCAGGCAAAGGACAGTCAAACCTCGACCCCAGGCAAAGGACAGTCAAACCCCGACCCCGGGCAAAGGGCAATCAAACCCCGACCCCAGGCAAAGGACAGTCAAACCTCAACCCCAGGCAAAGGACAGTCAAACCTCGACCCCAGGCAAAGGTCAGTCAAACCCCGACCCCCGGTAAAGGACAGTCAAACCCCAACCCCGGGCAAAGGTCAGTCAAACCCCGACACCGGGCAAAGGTCAGTCAAATCTCGACCCCAGGCAAAGGGCAGTCAAATCTTGACCCCGGGCAGAGGGCAGTGAAAGCCCGACCCCGGGCAAAGGTCAGTCAAACCTCGAACCCAGGCAAAGGGCAGTCAAACCCCGACTCCGGGCAAAGGGCAGTCAAACCCCGACCCCGGGCAAAGGGCAGTCAAACCCCGACCCCAGGCAAAGGACAGTCAAACCCTGACCCCAGGCAAAGGGCAATCAAACCTCGACCCTGGGCAAAGGGCAATCAAACCTCGACCCCGGGCAAAGGGCAGTCAAACCTCGACCCCAGGCAAAGGGCAGTCAAACCCCGACCCCAGGCAAAGGGCAATCAAACCTCGACCCTGGGCAAAGGGCAATCAAACCTCGACCCCGGGCAAAGGGCAGTCAAACCTTGACCCCAGGCAAAGGGCAGTCAAACCCCGACCCCGGGCAAAGGGCTGTCAAACCCCGACCCCGGGCAAAGGGCAATCAAACGCTGACCCCGGGCAAAGGACAGTCAAACCCTAACCCTAGGCAAAGGGCAGTCAAACCCCGACCCCAGGCAAAGGGCAATCAAACCTCGACCCCGGGCAAAGGGCAATCAAACGCTGACCCCAGGCAAAGTGCAATCAAATCTCGACCCCGGGTAAAGGACAGTCAAACCCCGACCCCAGGCAAAGGGCAGTCAAACCCCGACCCCAGGCAAAGGTCAGTCAAACCCCGACACAAGGCAAAGAGCAAGCAAACCTCGATCCCGGGCAAAGGACAGTCAAATCTCGACCCCGGGCAAAGGGCAGTCAATCCTCGACCCCAGGTAAAGGGCAGTCAAACCCCGACCCCGGGCAAAGGGCAGTCAAACCCCGACCCCGGGCAAAGGGCAGTCAAACCCCGACCCCGGGCAAAGGTCAGTCGAAGCCCAACCCCGGCCAAAGGTCAGTCAAACCCCAACCCCAGGCAAAGGGCAGTAAAACCCCGACCCCTGGCAAAGGTCAGTCAAACCCCGACCCCTGGCAAAGGTCAGTCAAATCCCGACCCCGGGCAAAGGGCAGTCAAACCCCGACCCCGGGCAAAGGGCAGTCAAACCCTGACCCTGGGCAAAGGACAGTCAAACCTCGAACCCGGGCAAAGGGCAGACAAACCCCGACCCTGGGCAAAGGTCAGTCAAACCCCGACCCCAGGCAAAGGACAGCCGAACCCCGATACCAGGCAAAGGACATTCAAATCCCGACCCCGGGCAAACGGCAGTCAAACCTCGACCCCAGGCAAAGGACAGTCAAACCCCGACCTCGGGCAAAGGACAGTCAAACCCCGACCCCAGGCAAAGGGCAGACATACGCCAACCCCGGGCAAAGGGCAGTCAAACCCCGACCCCAGGCAACGGGCAGTCAAACCTGGACCCCAGGCAAAGGACAGTCAAACCACACCCCAGGCAACGGGCAATCAAAACTCGACCCCAGGCAAAGGACAGTCAAACCTTGAAACCAGGCAAAGGGCAGTCAAACCCCGACCCCGGGCAAAGGTCAGTCAAACCCCGACCCCGGGCAAACGTCAGTCAAACCCCAAATCCAGGCAAAGTGCAGTCAAACATCGAGCCCGGGCAAAGGGCAATCAAATCTCGACCCCGGGCAAAGGGCAATCAAATCTCGACCCCGGGCAAAGGACAGTCAAACCCCGACCCCAGGCAAAGGTCAGTCAAACCCTGACCCCAGGCAAAGGGCAGTCAAACCCCGACCCCGGGCAAAGGTCAGTCAAACCCCGACCCCGGGCAAAGGTCAGTAAAACCCGACCCCGGGCAAAGGTCAGTCAAATCCCGACCCCGTCAAAGGGCAGTCAAACTTTGACCCCAGGCAATGGGCAGTCAAACCCCGAGCCCTGGCAAAGGGCAGTTTAACCTTGACCCCGGGGAAAGGGCAGTCAAACCCTGACCCCTGGCAAAGGGCAGTCAAACCTTGACCCCGGGCAAAGGGCAGTCAAACCCCGAACTCGGGCAAAGGGTAGTCAAACTCCGACCCCAGGCAAAGGGCAGACATACGCCAACCCCGGGCAAAGGGCAGTCAAACCCCGACCCCAGGCAACGGGCAGTCAAACCTGGACCCCAGGCAAAGGACAGTCAAACCACACCCCAGGCAACGGGCAGCAAACCTTGACCCCAGGCAAAGGAAAGTCAAACCCCGAACCCGGGCAAAGGTCAGTCAAACCCCGACCCCAGGCAAAGGGCAGTCAAACCCCGACCCCGACCAAAGGGCAATCAAACCTTGACCCCAGGCAAAGGACAGTCAAACCTCGACCCCAGGCAAAGGACAGTCAAACCCCGACCCCGGGCAAAGGGCAATCAAACCCCGACCCCAGGCAAAGGACAGTCAAACCTCAACCCCAGGCAAAGGACAGTCAAACCTCGACCCCAGGCAAAGGTCAGTCAAACCCCGACCCCCGGTAAAGGACAGTCAAACCCCAACCCCGGGCAAAGGTCAGTCAAACCCCGACACCGGGCAAAGGTCAGTCAAATCTCGACCCCAGGCAAAGGGCAGTCAAATCTTGACCCCGGGCAGAGGGCAGTGAAAGCCCGACCCCGGGCAAAGGTCAGTCAAACCTCGAACCCAGGCAAAGGGCAGTCAAACCCCGACCCCGGGCAAAGGGCAGTCAAACCCCGACCCCGGGCAAAGGGCAGTCAAACCCCGACCCCAGGCAAAGGACAGTCAAACCCTGACCCCAGGCAAAGGGCAATCAAACCTCGACCCTGGCAAAGGGCAATCAAACCTCGACCCCGGGCAAAGGGCAGTCAAACCTCGACCCCAGGCAAAGGGCAGTCAAACCCCGACCCCAGGCAAAGGGCAATCAAACCTCGACCCTGGGCAAAGGGCAATCAAACCTCGACCCCGGGCAAAGGGCAGTCAAACCTTGACCCCAGGCAAAGGGCAGTCAAACCCCGACCCCGGGCAAAGGGCTGTCAAACCCCGACCCCGGGCAAAGGGCAATCAAACGCTGACCCCGGGCAAAGGACAGTCAAACCCTAACCCTAGGCAAAGGGCAGTCAAACCCCGACCCCAGGCAAAGGGCAATCAAACCTCGACCCCGGGCAAAGGGCAATCAAACGCTGACCCCAGGCAAAGTGCAATCAAATCTCGACCCCGGGTAAAGGACAGTCAAACCCCGACCCCAGGCAAAGGGCAGTCAAACCCCGACCCCAGGCAAAGGTCAGTCAAACCCCGACACAAGTCAAAGAGCAAGCAAACCTCGATCCCGGGCAAAGGACAGTCAAATCTCGACCCCGGGCAAAGGGCAGTCAATCCTCGACCCCAGGTAAAGGGCAGTCAAACCCCGACCCCGGGCAAAGGGCAGTCAAACCCCGACCCCGGGCAAAGGGCAGTCAAACCCCGACCCCGGGCAAAGGTCAGTCGAAGCCCAACCCCGGCCAAAGGTCAGTCAAACCCCAACCCCAGGCAAAGGGCAGTAAAACCCCGACCCCTGGCAAAGGTCAGTCAAACCCCGACCCCTGGCAAAGGTCAGTCAAATCCCGACCCCGGGCAAAGGGCAGTCAAACCCCGACCCCGGGCAAAGGGCAGTCAAACCCTGACCCTGGGCAAAGGACAGTCAAACCTCGAACCCGGGCAAAGGGCAGACAAACCCCGACCCTGGGCAAAGGTCAGTCAAACCCCGACCCCAGGCAAAGGGCAGCCGAACCCCGATACCAGGCAAAGGACATTCAAATCCCGACCCCGGGCAAACGGCAGTCAAACCTCGACCCCAGGCAAAGGACAGTCAAACCCCGACCTCGGGCAAAGGACAGTCAAACCCCGACCCCAGGCAAAGGGCAGACATACGCCAACCCCGGGCAAAGGGCAGTCAAACCCCGACCCCAGGCAACGGGCAGTCAAACCTGGACCCCAGGCAAAGGACAGTCAAACCACACCCCAGGCAACGGGCAATCAAAACTCGACCCCAGGCAAAGGACAGTCAAACCTTGAAACCAGGCAAAGGGCAGTCAAACCCCGACCCCGGGCAAAGGTCAGTCAAACCCCGACCCCGGGCAAACGTCAGTCAAACCCCAAATCCAGGCAAAGTGCAGTCAAACATCGAGCCCGGGCAAAGGGCAATCAAATCTCGACCCCGGGCAAAGGGCAATCAAATCTCGACCCCGGGCAAAGGACAGTCAAACCCCGACCCCAGGCAAAGGTCAGTCAAACCCTGACCCCAGGCAAAGGGCAGTCAAACCCCGACCCCGGGCAAAGGTCAGTCAAACCCCGACCCCGGGCAAAGGTCAGTAAAACCCGACCCCGGGCAAAGGTCAGTCAAATCCCGACCCCGTCAAAGGGCAGTCAAACTTTGACCCCAGGCAATGGGCAGTCAAACCCCGAGCCCTGGCAAAGGGCAGTTTAACCTTGACCCCGGGGAAAGGGCAGTCAAACCCTGACCCCTGGCAAAGGGCAGTCAAACCTTGACCCCGGGCAAAGGGCAGTCAAACCCCGAACTCGGGCAAAGGGTAGTCAAACTCCGACCCCAGGCAAAGGGCAGACATACGCCAACCCCGGGCAAAGGGCAGTCAAACCCCGACCCCAGGCAACGGGCAGTCAAACCTGACCCCAGGCAAAGGACAGTCAACCACACCCCAGGCAACGGGCAGCAAACCTTGACCCCAGGCAAAGGAAAGTCAAACCCCGAACCCGGGCAAAGGTCAGTCAAACCCCGACCCCAGGCAAAGGGCAGTCAAACCCCGACCCCGGGCAAAGGACAGTCAAACCCCGACCCCAGGCAATGGGCAGTCAATCCTCGACCCTAGGCAAAGGGCAGTTAAACCGCAACCCTGGGCAAAGTGCAGTCAAACCTCGACTCCAGGCAAAGGGCAGTCAAACCCCAACCCCGGGCAAAGGACAGTCAAACCCCGACCCCGGGCAAAGGACAGTCAAACCCCGACCCCGGGCAAAGGGCAGTCAAACCCCGACCCCGGGCAAAGGACAGTCAAACCCCGACCCCGGGCAAAGGACAGTCAAACCCCGACCCCGGGCAAAGGGCAGTCAAACCCCGACCCCGGGCAAAGGGCAGTCAAACCCTGACCCTGGGCAAAGGACAGTCAAACCTCGAACCCGGGCAAAGGGCAGACAAACCCCGACCCTGGGCAAAGGTCAGTCAAACCCCAACCCTAGGCAAAGGACAGTCAAACCCCGACCCCAGGCAAAGGACAGCCGAACCCCGATACCAGGCAAAGGACATTCAAACCCCGACCCCGGGCAAACGGCAGTCAAACCTCGACCCCAGGCAAAGGACAGTCAAACCCCGACCCCGGGCAAAGGGCAGTCAAACCCCGACCTCGGGCAAAGGGCAGTCAAACATCGACCCCGGGCAAAGGGCAGTCAAACCTCCACCCCAGGCAAAGGGCAATCAATACTCGAACCCAGGCAAAGGACAGTCAAACCTTAAAACCAGGCAAAGGGCAGTCAAACCCCGACCTCAGGCAAAGGGCAGTCAAACCTCGACCCCGGGCAAAGGTCAGTCAAACCCCGACCCCGGGCAAACGTCAGTCAAACCCCAAATCCAGGCAAAGTGCAGTCAAACATCGACCCCGGGCAAAGGGCAATCAAATCTCGACCCCGGGCAAAGGGCAGTCAAACCCCGACCCCAGGCAAAGGTCAGTCAAACCCTGACCCCGGGCAAAGGGCAGTCAAACCCCGACCCCAGGCAAAGGGCAGTCAAACCCGACCCCAGGCAAAGGGCAGTCAAACACCGACCCAGGGCAAAGGTCAGTCAAACCCCGACCCCGGGCAAAGGTCAGTCAAACCCCGACCCCAGGCAAAGGTCAGTCAAACCCCGACCCCGGGCAAAGGTCAGTAAAACCCCGACCCCGGGCAAAGGTCAGTCAAACCCCGACCCCGTTAAAGGGCAGTCAAACTTTGACCCCAGGCAATGGGCAGTCAAACCCCGAGCCCTGGCAAAGGGCAGTTTAACCTTGACCCCGGGCAAAGGGCAGTCAAACCTTGACCCCGGGCAAAGGGCAGTCAAACCCCGACCCCGGGGAAAGGGCAGTCAAACCCTGACCCCTGGCAAAGGGCAGTCAAACCTTGACCCCGGGCAAAGGGCAGTCAAACCCCGACCCCGGGCAAAGGGCAGTCAAACTCCGACCCCAGGCAAAGGGCAGACATACGCCAACCCCGGGCAAAGGGCAGTCAAACCCCAACCCCAGGCAACGGGCAGTCAAACCTGGACCCCAGGCAAAGGACAGTCAAACCACACCCCAGGCAACGGGCAGCAAACCTTGACCCCAGGCAAAGGACAGTCAAACCCTAACCCCAGGCAAAGCGAAGTCAAACCCCGACCCCAGGCAAAGGACAGTCAAACCCCGACCCCAGGCAAAGGGCAATCAAACCTCGACCCCGGGCAAAGGGCAATCAAACCTCGACCCCGGGCAAAGGGCAATCAAACCTCGACCCCGGGTAAAGGGCAGTCAAACCTCGACCCCAGGCAAAGGGCAGTCAAACCCAGACCCCGGGCAAAGGGCTGTCAAACCCCGACCCTGGGCAAAGGACAGTCAAACCTCGAAACTGGGCAAAGGGCAGACAAACCCCGACCCTGGGCAAAGGACAGTCAAACCCCGACCCCAGGCAAAGGACAGCTGAACCCCGATACCAGGCAAAGGACATTCAAACCCCGACCCCAGGCAAAGGACAGTCAAACATTGAAACCAGGCAAAGGGCAGTCAAACCCCGACCCCGGGCAAAGGGCAGTCAAACATCGACCCCGGGCAAAGGGCAGTCAAACCTCCACCACAGGCAAAGGGCAGTCAAACATCGAACCCTGGCAAAGGTCAGTCAAACCCCGACCCCAGGCAAAGGGCAATCAAACCTCGACCACGGGCAAAAATCAGTCAAACCCCGACCCCGGGCAAAGGGCAGTCAAACATCGAACCCTGGCAAAGGGCAGTCAAACCCCGACCCCAGGCAAAGGGCAGTCAAACCTCGACCACGGGCAAAAATCAGTCAAACCCCGACCCCGGGCAAAGGGCAGTCAAACATCGAACCCTGGCAAAGGTCAGTCAAACCCCGACCCCAGGCAAAGGGCAATCAAACCTCGACCCTGGGCAAAGGGCAATCAAACCTCGACCCCGGCAAAGGGCAGTCAAACCTCGACCCCAGGCAAAGGGCAGTCAAACCCCGACCCCGGGCAAAGGGCTGTCAAACCTCGACCCCAGGCAAAGGGCAATCAAACGCTGACCCCGGGCAAAGGACAGTCAAACCTTGACCCCGGGCAAAGGACAGTCAAACCCTAACCCTAGGCAAAGGACAGTCAAACCCCGATCCCAGGCAAAGGGCAGTCAAACCCCGACCCCAGGCAAAGGTCAGTCAAACCCCGACACAAGGCAAAGAGCAAGCAAACCTCGATCCCGTGCAAAGGACAGTCAAATCTCGACCCCGGGCAAAGGGCAGTCAATCCTCGACCCCAGGTAAAGGGCAGTCAAACCCCGACCCCGGGCAAAGGGCAGTCAAACCCCGACCCCGGGCAAAGGGCAGTCAAACCCCGACCCCGGGCAAAGGTCATTCGAAGCCCAACCCCGGCCAAAGGTCAGTCAAACCCCAACCCCAGGCAAAGGGCAGTAAAACCCCGACCCCTGGCAAAGGTCAGTCAAACCCCGACCCCTGGCAAAGGTCAGTCAAACCCCGACCCCGGGCAAAGGGCAGTCAAACCCCGACCCCGGGCAAAGGGCAGTCAAACCCTGACCCTGGGCAAAGGACAGTCAAACCTCGAACCCGGGCAAAGGGCAGACAAACCCCGACCCTGGGCAAAGGTCAGTCAAACCCCGACCCCAGGCAAAGGACAGCCGAACCCCGATACCAGGCAAAGGACATTCAAATCCCGACCCCGGGCAAACGGCAGTCAAACCTCGACCCCAGGCAAAGGACAGTCAAACCCCGACCCAGGGCAAAGGACAGTCAAACCCCGACCCCAGGCAAAGGGCAGACATACGCCAACCCCGGGCAAAGGGCAGTCAAACCCCGACCCCAGGCAATGGGCAGTCAAACCTGGACCCCAGGCAAAGGACAGTCAAACCACACCCCAGGCAACGGGCAATCAAAACTCGACCCCAGGCAAAGGACAGTCAAACCTTGAAACCAGGCAAAGGGCAGTCAAACCCCGACCCCGGGCAAAGGTCAGTCAAACCCCGACACCGGGCAAACGTCAGTCAAACCCCAAATCCAGGCAAAGTGCAGTCAAACATCGACCCCGGGCAAAGGGCAATCAAATCTCGACCCCGGGCAAAGGGCAATCAAATCTCGACCCCGGGCAAAGGGAAATCAAATCTCGACCCCGGGCAAAGGACAGTCAAACCCCGACCCCAGGCAAAGGTCAGTCAAACCCTGACCCCGGGCAAAGGGCAGTCAAACCCCGACCCAGGGCAAAGGACAGTCAAACCCCGACCCCAGGCAAAGGTCAGTCAAATCCTGACCCAGGGCAAAGGGCAGTCAAACCCCGACCCCGGGCAAAGGTCAGTCAAACCCTGACCCAGGGCAAAGGGCAGTCAAACCCCGACCCCGGGCAAAGGGCAGTCAAACCCCGACCCCAGGCAAAAGACAATCAAACCCCGACCCCTGACAAAGGTCAGTCAAACCCCAACCCCAGGCAAAGGGCAGTCAAACCCCGACCCCGGGCAAAGGACAGTCAAACCCCGACCCCGGGCAAAGGTCAGTCAAACCCCGACCCCGGGCAAAGGACAGTCAAACCCCGACCCCGGGCAAAGGGCAGTCAAACCCCGACCCCAGGCAAAGGGCAGTCAAACCCCGACCCCGGGCAAAGGGCAGTCAAACCCCGACCCCAGGCAAAAGACAATCAAACCCCGACCGCGGGCAAAGGTCAGTCAAACCCCAACCCCAGGCAAAGGGCAGTCAAACCTCGACCCCAGGCAAAGGGCAGTCAAACCCCAACCCCAGGCAAAGGGCAGTCAAACCTCGACCCCAGGCAAAGGACAGTCAAACCCCGACCCCGGGCAAAGGTCAGTCAAACCCTGACCCCAGGCAAAGGTCAGTCAAACCCCGACCCCGGGCAAAGGTCAGTCAAACCCCGACCCCGGGCAAAGGTCAGTAAAACCCGACCCCGGGCAAAGGTCAGTCAAACCCCGACCCCGTCAAAGGGCAGTCAAACTTTGACCCCAGGCAACGGGCAGTCAAACCCCGACCCCTGGCAAAGGGCAGTTTAACCTTGACCCCGGGGAAAGGGCAGTCAAACCCTGACTCCTGGCAAAGGGCAGTCAAACCTTGACCCCGGGCAAAGGGCAGTCAAACCCCGACCCCGAGCAAAGGGCAGTCAAACTCCGACCCCAGGCAAAGGGCAGACATACCCCGACCCCGGGCAAAGGGCAGTCAAACCCCGACCCCAGGCAAAGGGCAGACATACGCCAACCCCGGGCAAAGGGCAGTCAAACCCCGACCCCAGGCAACGGGCAGTCAAACCTGGACCCCAGGCAAAGGACAGTCAAACCACACCCCAGGCAACGGGCAGCAAACCTTGACCCCGGGCAAAGGAAAGTCAAACCCCGAACCCGGGCAAATGTCAGTCAAACCCCGACCCCAGGCAAAGGGCAGTCAAACCCCGACCCCGGGCAAAGGACAGTCAAACCCCGACCCCAGGCAATGGGCAGTCAATCCTCGACCCTAGGCAAAGGGCAGTTAAACCGCAACCCTGGGCAAAGTGCAGTCAAACCTCGACTCCAGGCAAAGGGCAGTCAAACCCCAACCCCGGGCAAAGGACAGTCAAACCCCGACCCCGGGCAAAGGACAGTCAAACCCCGACCCCGGGCAAAGGGCAGTCAAACCCCGACCCCGGGCAAAGGACAGTCAAACCCCGACCCCGGGCAAAGGACAGTCAAACCCCGACCCCGGGCAAAGGGCAGTCAAACCCCGACCCCGGGCAAAGGGCAGTCAAACCCTTACCCTGGGCAAAGGACAGTCAAACCTCGAACCCGGGCAAAGGGCAGACAAACCCCGACCCTGGGCAAAGGTCAGTCAAACCCCAATCCCAGGCAAAGGACAGTCAAACCCCGACCCCAGGCAAAGGACAGCCGAACCCCGATACCAGGCAAAGGACATTCAAACCCCGACCCCGGGCAAACGGCAGTCAAACCTCGACCCCAGGCAAAGGACAGTCAAACCCCGACCCCGGGCAAAGGGCAGTCAAACCCCGACCCCGGGCAAAGGGCAGTCAAACATCGACCCCGGGCAAAGGGCTGTCAAACCTCCACCCCAGGCAAAGGGCAATCAAAACTCGACCCCAGGCAAAGGACAGTCAAACCTTGAAACCAGGCAAAGGGCAGTCAAACCCCGACCCCAGGCAAAGGGCAGTCAAACCTCGACCCCGGGCAAAGGTCAGTCAAACCCCGACCCCGGGCAAAGGTCAGTCAAACCCCGAACCCAGGCAAAGGCAGTCAAACCCCGACCCCGGGCAAAGGGCAGTCAAACCTCGACCCCGGGCAAAGGGCAGTCAAACCCCGACCCCAGGCAAAGGTCAGTCAAACCCTGACCCCGGGCAAAGGGCAGTCAAACCCCGACCCCAGGCAAAGGGCAGTCAAACCCCGACCCCAGGCAAAGGGCAGTCAAACCCCGACCCCGGGCAAAGGGCAGTCAAACCCCGACCCCGGGCAAAGGTCAGTCAAACCCCGACCCCGGGCAAAGGTCAGTCAAACCCCGACCCCGGGCAAAGGTCAGTCAAACCCCGACCCCGGGCAAAGGTCAGTCAAACCCCGACCCCGGGCAAAGGGCAGTCAAACCCCGACCCCGGGCAAAGGGCAGTCAAACCCGACCCCAGGCAAAGGGCAGACATACCCCAACCCCGGGCAAAGGGCAGTCAAACCCCGACCCCAGGCAACGGGCAGTCAAACCTGGACCCCAGGCAAAGGACAGTCAAACCACACCCCAGGCAACGGGCAGCAAACCTTGACCCCAGGCAAAGGACAGTCAAACCCTAACCCCAGGCAAAGCGAAGTCAAACCCCGACCCCAGGCAAAGGACAGTCAAACCCCGACCCCAGGCAAAGGGCAATCAAACCTCGACCCCGGGCAAAGGGCAATCAAACCTCGACCCCGGGCAAAGGGCAGTCAAACCTCGACCCCAGGCAAAGGGCAGTCAAACCCAGACCCCGGGCAAAGGGCTGTCAAACCCCGACCCTGGGCAAAGGACAGTCAAACCTCGAAACTGGGCAAAGGGCAGACAAACCCCGACCCTGGGCAAAGGACAGTCAAACCCCGACCCCAGGCAAAGGACAGCTGAACCCCGATACCAGGCAAAGGACATTCAAACCCCGACCCCAGGCAAAGGACAGTCAAACATTGAAACCAGGCAAAGGGCAGTCAAACCCCGACCCCGGGCAAAGGGCAGTCAAACATCGACCCCAGGCAAAGGACAGTCAAACCCCGACCCCGGGCAAAGGGCAGTCAAACCCCGACCCCGGGCAAAGGGCAGTCAAACATCGACCCCGGGCAAAGGGCAGTCAAACCTCCACCCCAGGCAAAGGGCAATCAAAACTCGACCCCAGGCAAAGTGCAGTCAAACCTTGAAACCAGGCAAAGGGCAGTCAAACCCCGACCCCAGGCAAAGGGCAGTCAAACCTCGACCACGGGCAAAAATCAGTCAAACCCCGACCCCGGGCAAAGGGCAGTCAAACATCGAACCCTGGCAAAGGTCAGTCAAACCCCGACCCCTGGCAAAGTTCAGTCAAACCCCGACCCCGGGCAAAGGGCAGTCAAACCCCGACCCCGGGCAAAGGGCAGCCAAACCCTGACCCTGGGCAAAGGACAGTCAAACCTCGAAACTGGGCAAAGGGCAGACAAACCCCGACCCTGGGCAAAGGACAGTCAAACCCCGATACCAGGCAAAGGACAGCCGAACCCCGATACCAGGCAAAGGACATTCAAACCCCGACCCCAGGCAAAGGACAGTCAAACCTTGAAACCAGGCAAAGGGCAGTCAAACCCCGAACCCGGGCAAAGGGCAGTCAAACATCGACCCCAGGCAAAGGACAGTCAAACCCCGACCCCGGGCAAAGGGCAGTCAAACCCCGACCCCGGGCAAAGGGCAGTCAAACATCGACCCCGGGCAAAGGGCAGTCAAACCTCCACCCCAGGCAAAGGGCAATCAAAACTCGACCCCAGGCAAAGGGCAGTCAAACCTTGAAACCAGGCAGTCAACCCCCAACCCCAGGCAAAGGGCAGTCAAATCCCAACACCAGGCCAAGGTCAGTCAAACCCCGACCCCAGGCAAAGGTCAGTCAAACCTCGATCCCAGGCAAAGGACAGTCAAACCGGGACCCCAGACAAAGGACAGTCAAACCCCGATCCCGGGCAAAGGGCAGTCAAACCCCGACCCCTGGCAAAGGTCAGTCAAACCCCGACCCCGGGCAAAGGGCAGTCAAAACCCGACCCCAGGCAAATGTCAGTCAAACCCCGACCCCGGGCAAAGGTCAGTCAAACCCCGTCCCCGGGCAAAGGACAGTCAAACCCCGACCCCGGGCAAAGGTCAGTCAAACCCCGACCGCAGGCAAAGGACAGTCAAACCCTGACCCCGGCCAAAGGGCAGTCAAACCCCGATCCCGGGAAAAGGGCAGTCAAACCCCGACCCCAGGAAAAGTCAGTCAAACCCCGACCCCGGGCAAAGGGCAGTCAAACCCTGACCCCGGGCAAAGGGCAGTCAAACCCCGACCCCGGGCGAAGGGCAGTCAAACCCCGACCCCTGGCAAAGGAAAGTCAAACCTTGACCCCAGGCAAAGGGCAGTCAAACCTTGACCCCAGGAAAAGGGCAGGCAAACCCCGACCCCAGGCAAAGGACAGTCAAACCTTGACCCCGGGCAAAGGGCAGTCAAAACTTGACCCCACGCAAAGGACGTTCAAAACTTGACCCCAGGCAAAGGGCAGGCAAACCCCGATCGCTGGCAAAGGGCAGTCAAACATTGACCCCAGGCAAAGGTCAGTCAAACCCCGAACCCGGGCAAAGGGCAGTCAAACCCCGACCACGGGCAAAGGGCAGTCAAACCCTGACCCCGGGCAAAGGGCAGTCAAACATTGACCCCGGGCAAAGGGCAGTCAAACATCAACCCCAGGCAAAGGGCAAACAAAACTCGACCCCAGGAAAGGTCAGTCAAACCCCGACCCCGGGCAAAGGGCAGTCAAACCCTGACCCCGGGCAAAGGGCAGTCAAACACCGACCCCGGGAAAAGGGCAGTCAAACCCCGACCCCTGGCAAAGGACAGTCAAACCTTGACCCCAGGCAAAGGGCAGTCACACGTTGACCTCAGGCAAAGGGCAAGCAAACCCCGACCCCTGGCAAAGGACAGTCAAGCCTTGACCCCGGGCAAAGGGCATTCAAACCTTGACCCCAGGCAAAGGACGGTCAAACCTTGACCCCAGGCAAAGGGCAGGCAAACCCCGATCCCTGGCAAAGGGCAGTCAAACATTGACCCCAGGCAAAGGTCAGTCAAACCCCGAACCCGGGCAGGGCAGTCAAACCCCGACCACGGGCAAAGGGCAGTCAAACCCTGACCCCGGGCAACGGGCAGTTAAACATTGACCCCGGGCAAAGGGCAGTCAAACCTCGAACCCAGGCAAAGGGCAATCAAAACTCGACCCCAGGCAAAGGTCAGTCAAACCCCGACCCCAGGCAAAGGTCAGTCAAACCCCGACCACAGGCAAAGGTCAGTCAAACCCCGTCCCCGGGCAAAGGGCAGTCAAACCCCGACTCCGGGCAAAGGGCAATCAAACCCCGACCCCGGGCAAAGGTCAGTCAAACCCCGACCCCGGGCAAAGTGCAGTCAAACCCCGACCCCGGGCAAAGGGCAATCAAATCTTGACCCTGGGCAAAGGGCAATCAAACCTCGACCCCTGGCAAAGGGCAGTCAAACCCCGACCCCAGGCAAAGGGCAATCAAACCCTGACCCCAGGCAAAGGGCAGTCAAACCCCGACCCCAGGCAAAGGGCAATCAAACCCTGACCCCAGGCAAAGGGCAATCAAACCTCGACCCCTGGCAAAGGTCAGTCAAACCCCGACCCCAGGCAAAGGTCAGTCAAACCCCGACCCCGGGCAAAGGGCAATCACACCCCGACCCCAGGCAAAGGGCAGTCAAACCCCGACCCCAGGCACAGGGCAGTCAAACACCGACCCACGGCAAAGTTCAGTTAAACCCCGACCCCTGGCAAAAGTCAATCAAACCTCGATCCCGGGTAAAGGACAGTCAAACCTCGACCCTGGGCAAAGGGCAGTCAAACTCCGACCCCAGTCAAAGGGCAGTCAAACCCCGACCCCAGGCAAAGGGCAGTCAAACCCCAACCCCAGGCAAAGGGCAGTCAAACCCCGACCCCGGGCAAAGGGCAGTCAAACCCCGACCCCAGGCAAAGGACAGTCAAACCCCGACCCCAGGCAAAGGTCAGTCAAACCCCGACCCCGGGCAAAGGACAGTCAAACCTCGAACCCGGGCAAAGGACAGTCAAACCCCGACCCCGGGCAAAGGTCAGTCAAACCTCGAACCCGGGCAAAGGGCAGTCAAACCCCGACCCCTGGCAAAGGACAGTCAAACCTTGACCCCAGGCAAAGGGCAGTCAAACGTTGACCTCAGGCAAAGGGCAGGCAAACCCCGACCCCAGGCAAAGGACAGTCAAGCCTTGACCCCGGGCAAAGGGCATTCAAACCTTGACCCCAGGCAAAGGACGGTCAAACCTTGACCCCAGGCAAAGGGCAGGCAAACCCCGATCCCTGGCAAAGGGCAGTCAAACATTGACCCCAGGCAAAGGTCAGTCAAACCCCGAACCCGGGCAGGGCAGTCAAACCCCGACCACGGGCAAAGGGCAGTCAAACCCTGACCCCGGGCAACGGGCAGTTAAACATTGACCCCGGGCAAAGGGCAGTCAAACCTCGACCCCAGGCAAAGGGCAATCAAAACTCGAACCCAGGCAAAGGTCAGTCAAACCCCGACCCCAGGCAAAGGTCAGTCAAACCCCGACCACAGGCAAAGGTCAGTCAAACCCCGACCCCGGGCAAAGGGCAGTCAAACCCCGACTCCGGGCAAACGGCAATCAAACCCCGACACCGGGCAAAGGTCAGTCAAACCCCGACCCCGGGCAAAGGTCAGTCAAACCCCAAACCCAGGCAAAGGGCAATCAAAATCCGACCCCGGGCGAAGTGCAGTCAAACCCCGACCCCAGGCAAAGGGCAGTCAAACCCCGACCCCGGGCAAAGGGCAGTCAAACCCCGACCCCAAGCAAAGGGCAATCAAACCCCGACCCCAGGCAAAGGGCAGTCAAACCCCGACCCGAGGCAAAGGGCAATCAAACCCTGACCCCAGGCAAAGGGCAATCAAACCTCGACCCCTGGCAAAGGTCAGTCAAACCCCGACCCCAGGCAAAGGTCAGTCAAACCCCGACCCCTGGCAAAGGGCAATCACACCCCGACCCCAGGCAAAGGGCAGTCAAACCCCGACCCCAGGCACAGGGCAGTCAAACACCGACCCCCGGCAAAGTTCAGTCAAACCCCGACCCCTGGCAAAGGTCAATCAAACCTCGATCCCGGGTAAAGGACAGTCAAACCTCGACCCTGGGCAAAGGGCAGTCAAACTCCGACCCCAGTCAAAGGGCAGTCAAACCCCGACCCCAGGCAAAGGGCAGTCAAACCCCAACCCCAGGCAAAGGGCAGTCAAACCCCGACCCCAGGCAAAGGGCAGTGAAACCCCGACCCCGGGCAAAGGGCAGTCAAACCCCGACCCCAGGCAAAGGACAGTCAAACCCCGACCCCAGGCAAAGGTCAGTCAAACCCCGACCCCGGGCAAAGGACAGTCAAA